>CM031977.1:9654533-9746426 GCA_018804465.1 Populus tomentosa | reverse complement strand
GTTCCAAAAGTGACTGGAAGACATACCTTAAAAGATATTCAGCACAACTGATTCCAACATCTTTAGAAATAAGGTAATCAAGTAGCACTTGGTGGTCATAATGCAACTGTAAGGGAACAAGAAGCATATGTGTCAAAATATAAATCACATTTTGCAGAAATGTCTCTTAATATCTCTCTTCTTTTTCTTCTTTTTTTTTCCGGGGGGGCGGGGGCATCAAATTCGACACTTGCCTCAGCAAGGAATAGATGGAAAAGGTGCACAGGATTAAAGATGTTTGAGACATGATGAGTAGCATCTTTCAGATATTGAGATGTCTGCTTTTCTCCATTTAACCTGAATATAATAGAATAATCCATTATGTTCCCTAATCAATTCTATTTTAATATTGACAGCAAAGAAACGGACACATTCAATTTTCACCATTGCTCAGAACAGAAAGGCACACTCAGCAGTTGCAAAAGGACCATAAATAATACATCATCCTGCATTTCATGGTAGACAAAGCAATTAGAGCACAGAAGCCCCAATGGAGTATCCATGAAAGGGAAAAAATATAGGAAAAAAATCTAAGATCAAGCTACTTGTGTCAAGCTTGCAAACTGAGAAACTTCCAAAATTTAAAAAGAACAGTTCCTGATGGGTTAAATGGCAAACCTCATGCATATATAACTGGAGGAAAGATAAGGAAAAGCCCATGCACTTTTCCATATACCTTTCATGATCAACTAATTTATCATCTGGAAGATGCCCTTGCAGCCAATTATAAAGCTCCAGTAAACCTTTATTTCTGCTACAATAATCAAGATCTGAGACTGAGGCAACCGTCAAGCAAGACTTGAGAATTGTCTTTGAAGTCACACATTGCCTGCTTGTCTCTCCTGTGAAACTCATCAGACTGAAGCAACATCTTAGAAAAAGGAGCAGAGTCTGCCTCTGCAAATGACTGGAATGCATGCCATCCAGTTCTCCATTAGAAAGACCTAACAAAAAAGGAGAGCCTTCTAGACATTCATCCTGACCAGCCTCGAGTTTGCTTATGGGTTTCTGCAAAAGCTCTTCGAAGTACTCATGAAGAAGTTGCAACCATAAAATTAGAGTAGAGCAACCTAGACAGGTTACATAACTAATTCTCAGCATAAGCATCTGCAGAACACTTCTATGTTATTGCAAGAATAATGAAGTTAAACAAAAATGATATATACAGCTAAGTGGTAACTATTCCCTATCAGTGGAATATTATCATGCACTTCAGCAAATGCCTACACAATAAGCATTTCTACGACAATTAAAAATTTAAAATGCAATGCAAAGGCAACATCTAGCATATAGACATAAAGTGGAAAAGCCTCCTGCTTGGATAGCGAAAACAAGCAAGCCTTTAATTCATCTCAATATGACTTTCCTAAGAAATTTATTTGAAAAACATTCTCCACTCTATACATTAAAAAAAAAAGATAATTTCTCAAAAACAAAAAAACAAAAAAATAAAGGAAAGAAATAAGATAAATCAATACCAACAATTTGTGTCTGAAGTATTGAGAGACTGACAGCTTCACACTCTTCCCTTTCTTGCAAAGGCACCAGCATGCAAGTTTAGGAACAAGACTGATGACCATGGAGAGAACTGGATACTGAACTTGGGAACCAACCTCAGTTTCCACAGCACTACTTTGCTCAACTAAAGAGCAAAGGAACTGAATAAAAATCCCTAGAAACAGAACTTTTGGCTCTTTTGCACCAAAACTTCTGAAAACTGAAGCATCCTTAGAACAGCAATTCTGAGGATCACCATCCCAAACGTCGCAACTCTGATCAACATGAATCTCATCCATGGACTCCCAAGGCACATTTGAAAGAAAGGAACTGACAGAACCCAAATACACTTCAAGAAGTTGATCATCACACTCGTGCTTCAAATGTTTCAATATATTTCTCAAAACTCGAACAATCCCTGCTGCTGTGGACCAGTCACCACCTTTCAAACTAGATTTTAAGACTTCATAACTTGAAAAATCACAATTTGAATCCTCAACTCCAGTTCTTGATGGTTCCCAAGAACACAAGAACACATTGGCAATCGCCAATTCAAGACAAGTGCTTAATGAATGAATAAAAGAATCCCACCCACTTCCCTGCAAAACATTCATAATACTAACAACAGTAAAACAATAACACGCACTGGTGCACCATAAACCATGACATGCAAAGAAGATTAACTTACAGACAAAGCCACAAACTCAGAAAAGACTACAAGAACGTTGCCCACCAAATGTTTTACATATTGACTCTCAACTGTAAGAAGAAGCATCTGTCAAGAAACAACCCACAAAAGTGAATTTCACAAAATCAGAGTATCAGGCTCAATATAATAAGTAAGAACAGAACAACAAAAAATGTGTAGCTAAACAAACTTTCGAATACATATCACACGTGAAAAAACATGATTAGATTTATCGTAAACCACCCCCCAAAATCATGTTATTGTCTCATTAGGATTCCCACTCTCCAAAATCTAAACCACCTTTAGATAGAAAGGAACTTGATCCCTTCTATCTTCTCTTACCCTTACACTGTCACTGACAAATGCAAATAAAGCAACATAAATTTATCCACATAAAAATTAATATTTTTGAACAATTAGCAAAAAAGGGCACTAAAATTTTTCAAAAAAAGAAAACAGAGTATGAGATATGAGATTACCAAGTCAGTTACTATCTTAATCAAACAGCTGTGCTTCTCATGATGCAGCACCGACTCACCATAACATCTCTTCTTACTTTCAGTCTCCTGTAGAATAAATAAATTACAGCTTGAAAATTTTTGTTTTGAAGTTTATCGATCAAAATTAATAGGAAGAGAATAGAGTAATTTACTTTATCAAGTTCTCGAATCCAAGTCTGAATTACTTTCAAAATCTGAGACAAGAAAAACTCAATGTAAATGTAAGGAAATAGTGAATGAGAGAGGATTCAATAAGTGAAACAACGGTAACCTGAGAGAGAGAAATTAGAAGATCCCTCTCCTTCGTTTTTGTTGTTTCCGGTTCCGGCAGGTTGTCGACTAGACGGCAGAGCAGAGAGAGCTTGGAATCAGGAGACATTTTTTAGGGTAATTTGTTTTGGCTTTCAGCTTCAAAATATTGGTGATTTTGTGGCGCTGTGAAGGTGACTGTCCGACTGTAACTGGGTGATCGTCCTCGACGAATGAAAACGCTGTGTTTTAAATATGGGTTTAAATTGTACTCCACTACTCCTCTTCTTTTCTTCTGGGGGTAAACGTTAATCGCCTGTTTAGCGATGCGTTGCTTTGCTTTTTAAAAAAAAAAAAAAAAAAAATTTATTTTTTGAATCATATAAAAGTGAATAAACTATAAAAACCTTTAAAAATATATCCTAATAAAAAAAACTTTATTAAAATAATTTCAGCTTGGACAAGTTTGAAAAAAAATAAAATTAAACCAAACTAAATTGAAACTAGAAATTTGATCATTTAACAATGTGATTTTTTATTTGATTTAGTTTAAAAACTTGAAAAACATACATAGTTATTTATTTTGATCCAAATATTATAAAATTTCATCTTGTGTAAATGTTTCTCTATAAATAGGTCTTAATGTTAATTTTTAACACAAATCTCGTAAATTAATAAATTATATAAAAAAAAACTATGAATATTAATTAAAAACTAAAGTTGAAAATGAGCTTTCTAATAATAAATAAAAAATAAATACACATGGAAATATTTTATTCTACTAATTAACAGTAATATATGTATAATAAACTATGAAATAATGAAAAAAAACTTAAGCAGCTGGATCATTTTCAAAGATAATTTTTATTTAATTTTATAATAATTAAAATAAATATAAGAAAGAGTTCGAATGATTAAAATTCTAAAAAATGTATTTATTTAGTCAAAATTCTAAATATATACATTTTTTTTCTTGAATTGGATGAAACATGTTTTTAATTAACAACATGATTTTTGAACCTATAGAACCCAAACTTCAACAAAACAAAATACACTAAAAATATCATAGAAACCTTAATAACTTTATTTACAACCCAAAAATAGCATTTAATCAATCTAAAAATTAAAAATCAAACATAAAAAAACATTTAAAGATCTTGATCTATTTTATTCGACATTGTTAAAAGAAAAAACCATATTTATTGAACTCTCATCTCCAAAACAAAACTATTAACACTAAGATTAACTTTTTTATAGCGTAAATATAGTAGGTAAAAATCTCTTTCTTGTTTCTTTTACAATGACTCTTTCTTTTTACTTAGCATTCATGAACTGAAATGCGACGAAAATGAAGTTTTAGAACCCAAACTTGAAGAACTAAGATTTTAGGGATAAAAAATATAAAAATAAAATAGTTTAAAGATGAAATTGAATTTTTGTGAAAACTTTAAAGATTAAATTGAATTTTTATCAACATTAATGACATAACATAAGGTAAATGAAGTTTTAAGACTAAAACCTAAACACTTAAAATAGGGATAAATTGTAAATTTTGAAAGATTTAGTGACCAAAATAAAGTTCATGATCAAATCCTAAAACCCAAATTATAGGGACTAAAATGTAAAAATCAAAAACTTTAGGGATGGATTATTTTTTTACAAAACTTCTAGGACTTAATTTAACTTTTTCTCAAGATACAAAGAACATAAATGTAAGATAAATAAAGTTTTAAGACCAAAAGGTAAATACCTAAGACTACAGGGATGAAAATGAAGAATTCAAAATTTTTAGGGATCAAATTGAACTTTCTTAAAAACTTTAGGGACCTAATTGAAATTTTATGGATTTCAATGTTAATATAAAGTGTAATCCATAGTAACAACTACTACAGTAAAAATTTCATATATTTTATTTTACAACGAGATGACATGCTTGTGCGTTGCCGCAAGCTAAGAAACAAACATGTTTAATAGTATTATAATTGTGAATCAATGTTAGATAAATAATAGAAATTAAAGGTGTGATGGAGCTAATATTTCTGATGAAAAAAAAAAAATTGTGTTGGTGATAAAAAACTTGAAGACTGAATAGAATGATTTGTAGCAATCCATAATGTTTTATGAGGAAATATCCAACTTGGGACTGGATGGGGACAAGTCCAGACCTAACTTCGAGTTGGGCGTGGATGATTAGGCTTCAAGCTGCATGATTAGGCGAACCAAAAGGGTAAATAAAATATATAAAAGTCATCACCAGTTTTAAAAATAATTACGACATCTAAGATTGATATTGCAAATATTCTATAATAATAGGTTTATACCAAATAAAAAATAAAAATCATATTAAGATATCATATCTAAAATAAATTGTTATATATTTGTTTAATTTAAGGAACCACATTGCAAGTCACATTTTTATGCTAAGTTGTCTAACCTATTAAGAATATGTTTAAAATTATGGTAGTGATGGTGGTTCAAAGTATTTTTTATTTAGAAATGTATCAAAATAATTTTATTTTATTTTTTAAAAAATTATTTTTGACATCAACATATTAAAATGATCTAAAAACTTTTAAAAAATTTTATTTTAAACAAAAAAAATTCAAATTTTAAGAAAATATAATTTGCAACACTTTCTAAATGTTTGTTATTAAAGTGACGGGTCAATCCTTACTTATAAATAACAACAAGTTTTGGAACTAAAATTTTTGTGGTAATAAAATTAGGTAAAATGAGCTTAAATCCCTTACTCACATTTGGTGGCCCTAAAGGAGTGAAATTGACCTAGCTATAATTTGCTTGCTTGGAAAGAGGAAAAGAAAGGAAATCACGTTCCAACACCAAACTTGTTTAATAAACTATCATATCTAAGAAAATAAATAAAATAAACACCATGCACTAAAGATTTAACATCCTGAATGAAACAATAATAAAACAATAATAATTTTAAATATTTTAAATATTAAAATGTTAAGAATAAATACAGTTATCCTACAGGTGACCAAACTAATTCTTATACAAAGAAACTCCATTGGCAATCCAAAAAAATAGCTTTAAATTTAGAACTCCAATATAAAATAAAATAAAAAATAAGAAACATGGATTTAAACTCGTAGTAAATCGAAGAATTTCAATTTCAAGATCTTCAATTCAAAAATATGATTCTTAATGTCAAACTAAAGTTAATGCAATATTATGTGTAAACATAGTTAAATTCAAATATGATCCAGAAATATGATTCTTAATGTAAAACAACAAATGTGATTGTAAATTCAAATTCAAGCAGTTTGACATGGATCGGGGACAAGAAAACAGGAAGGAAAAAAGAAGAAGCAATAATGGACACTAAAATCATATCCTAACATGCATCATTTTAAAAATGAAATTTTTTATTGAAAAAACTAATGTAGTAACCAACACTCCCACAATTTGGATTCTAAGAGTATCAATATTAAGTTATTTTTCATCATGAATTCAAAACAATAAAAAATTTAAACACCAAAATAACTATGCAATTAACATAGTTTTAGATAAATAAAAAATAAAAAATAAAGTAAATTCACAAAGTACATGCAAAAAAACCATATTTCAAACAACATTGTGCATTTAATTTTGAAACTAGATATCAAGATCAAATATAACTTTTATCTGAAAACAACAACATGATGTTCTAACAAATTTACATACATTTTTAAATTTAACAACCACTTCATGAAATTCTAAATATAATATGATTCCAACACAAACAACAACCAAATACATAAATAATATGCAATCTAACAAAATAAAATTATGAAAATATCCACACAAAAAAAATCCTATTAGGGATTTCATTAGAATCTTCACCCCCATTGTGTGTGTATATATATATATATAACTTACATAATATTTAAGATTTATTGATGGAATAGGAGATTGATAATTTTATCACGCAAATAAAAAATGAACTATAAAATTTAATGTTTTAGCATAGATATTTGATTGTCTATTCTACCAACATTTAATATTACCAAAGAAGTATTTGTCTAAATATTAATAGAATATTTTGCTATTGTTTTTTAATTTTCTGGTAGTGTTAATATCTTTTAGTTACTTTTTTTATTGAATACAACATGTTTGATCCATTTATTTCAAGCACTCTCCTTTTATTAGCTTTTATTATATGATTGATAACACTGTGGGTTTCAGCTTAGTGTATTTGATTTGAGAAACATCAATGGTTAGTTTGAAGTAGTTAGAAATTAAGTCTTGATAGTAATGAATGGTGCACCCAACTCGCTTTACTTTTTTTTTTTTTATGAATTTAATTTCTTCTTGATGATTTTGCTCCTAGAGAGCTCTTTGTTTTTTCTTTATTTTTAGGGGTAATTATTTTTTGTTTGGTTTGATTTTTATTATAAAAAAGTAACCAAACCAATTTTTTTAAAAAAAAACCAAAGCCGAATTAAAATCAATTTAAACCAACCGGTTTCAATTCGATTTGATTTTTTTAGGACAAAAATCGGTTTGGCTTGGTTTTTTTGGTTTGGCTCGTTTTTGGCTTGGTTTTTTCCGGTTTGGCTTGATTTTTTCGTTTTGGTTCGGTTTGGTTCGGTTTTTTTGGTTTTAGGCTTAAAAAACCAAAACTAAACTGGTCGGTTTTTTCAAAATTTTAATCGGTTTTTTTTCACAGTTTGGTTTAATCACTTTTTTCTCTCACCTCTATTCATTTCTCTTTCTAATGTTGTAGATTTTTAAAGAAGATGAAGAGACTATTTGGTAGGGGTGAGCAAAAAACCAAAAAACCGATTAAACCGAAAAAAAGATTAAAATTTTGAAAAAACCGACCAGTTCGGTTCGGTTTTAATTTTATAAGCCTGAAACTAAAAAAATCAAATTGAACCTAAACTGGAAAAAAACCAAGCCAAAACCGAGTCAAACCGAGTCAAACTAGTTTGAACCAGTTTTTATCCTAAAAAACCGAACCGAACCGAACCAAAACCAGTTAGTTTGAACTGGTTTTGGTTTTTTTTTTAAAATTTGGTTTGTTATTTTTTTTATAAAAATTAAACCGAACCGAAAATGATTACTCATACTCTTTGGAAATGTGGTTCAAACCACATTCCTGTAAAATTTAAATTTATTTTTATTTAAAATTTATTTTTTTATGTTTTTGAATTATTATAATATGGACAGATTAAAATAATTTTTAAAAATTAAAAAAATATTATTTTAATATATTTTTAAATAAAAAATATTTTAGATTACAATCGTTGCTATATTAAATAGTGTGACATATATTTTTATCCTATAAAATCTCAAAAAGCAACTTGCATAAATACAAATATTGATAGAAGTAATTATTAAAAAGTAGAATTTGACCTGGAGTAACCTTCAATATGGAGTAACCTTCAATGAGGGAACCTCTTACGACATGGAACAGCTCCGTATTTACATAAGCACCAAAATGAAGCGACATGTAGTTCATCATTCCATTCAAGCCCTTTTTAGATCAATTGTGGGCGGGTGCAGCAGTTAACTGATCTTTTCTTATATGAACCCTCTATCTTTAACGACACTGATACAAAAATGCACCACCATAACCTCTCTCCGAAAGGCTTATCAACTCCACGCTCTAATCGTCACAACCACGATCTCAACAAGCTATGCACAATGTCCATATTTGAACAACAACATCATCTCTATGTACGCGCGTTGCGGTTCTCTTTTCAACGCAAAGAAACTGTTCGACAAAATGCCTCAAAGAAATATTGTTTCGTATAATGCATTAATTTCAGCTTTTTCTAGAGATTCTAATCATGGGTTCTTGAGTTTGAAGTTATTTGCGCTGATGGGTACTCAAGGTTTGACGCCTAATGGGTCAACTTTCTCGAGTTCACTTCAAGCTTGTTGTTTGCTTGAGGATTGGTTTATGGGGTCATTGATCCATGGTCAATCTGTTAAGCATGGGTTTTTTAATGATGTATTTGTTCAGACATCATTGCTCGGGATGTATTCGAATTGTGGGGATCTGGAATCTGCAAACAAAGTTTTTGGTTGTGTTGTACAGAAGGATGTTGTTTTGTGGAATTCCATGATATTTGGGAATTTGAAAAATGAGAGGTTAGAGGAAGGGGTTTTATTATTTGGTAAAATGGTGAGGCATGGCATTGTTCCAACCGAGTTCACATACTCAATGATATTGAATGCTTGTGGTAAATTGGGAGATTGTAGGTGTGGACAAGTTATCCATGCACAAGTTATTGTTTTGAATGTACTAGCCGATTTGCCTTTGCAAAATGCGTTGCTTGACATGTATTGCAGTTGTGGTGACACCGAAACTGGATTTAATGTCTTTAATAAAATTGAGAACCCAGATTTAGTTTCTTGGAACTCAATGATTTCTGGATATGCGGAAAATGGAGAGGGCGCGGATGCTATGAATCTGTTCCTCCAGTTGGTAGGAGTGTTTCTTCCTAAACCGGATGAATACACTTTTGCTGCTGTTATTTCTGCTACTAGTGCATTTTCGGCAACTTGTTATGGGAAACCTCTTCATGCCCAGGTTATGAAAGTGGGTTCGGAGAGGAGTGTCTTCATAGGAACTACATTATTGTCAATGTATCTGAAAAATGGTGATACTGAATCCGCTGAACAGGTTTTCAATATGATTGAAGAGAAGGATGTTGTTCTCTGGACTGAAATGATTATGGGTCATTCTAGATTGGGTGGTGGGGAAAGTGCAATAAAATTATTCAGCATGATGTGTCATGAAGGCTACAAGATTGACAGTTTTGCTCTCAGCGGAGCTTTGAGTGCCTGTGCTGACCTGGCAACTTTAAACCAAGGAGAGATGATTCATACTCAGACCGTAAAAAGAGGATGTGATGCTGAAGTATCTGTTTGTGGAAGTCTTGTACATATGTATGCAAAAAATGGCGACCTTCATTCTGCTCGATCAATATTTTCCCAAGTTTCAAACCCTGATTTGAAGTGCTGGAATTCGATGCTTGGGGGCTATAGCCAACATGGAATGGTAGAGGAGGCGATGATAATCTTTGCGAAGATTTTAGTCAATGGTCAAAGACCTGATCAAGTAACATTTTTGTCCCTGCTGTCCGCTTGCAGCCATGGTGGCTTGGTTGAAGAAGGAAAGCTCTTGTGGAGTCATATAAAGAAAAATGATGTCATACCTGGGCCTAAGCATTACTCTTGCATGGTTAGTTTATTAAGCCGAGCTGGATTGCTGGACGAGGCAGAAGAACTGATTATCAAATCAACTTACAGCAAAGATCATTTGGAATTATGGCGAACCTTGCTGAGCTCTTGTGTCAATAAAAGGAATTTGAAAATAGGAGTTCGCGCAGCAGAAGAAATATTACAATTAGAGCCAGAAGACAGTGCAACACACATTCTGCTTTCAAATCTTTATGCCGCTGCAGGGAGATGGGAGGCTGCTGCCGAAATGAGGAGAAAGATAAGTGGACTGATGATCGAAAAAGACCCTGGACTAAGCTGGATTGAAGGACAAAAATGATATTCATGTATTTTATTCCAGTGACCAATCAAACCCGATGATTGATGAAGCCCGAGCTGAATTGCGTAGATTGGAAGGGAAGGTGATGAACTTAAAAAACACGAGCTTTTTTATACTTTGTCATATCCTATCAGTCCATTAGTTATCTCTATAAGTCTATCCACATAACTTAGTTATGGAAGATCTATAACTAACTCATTAGAACCACCTGTATTAATCTAGATTGGAAAAAAATTAGCCTCTATTAGAAATTGCCCTCTAGTTCTAACCACCTATCCATCTAAGTTACTATTGTTGTCAACAATTAAAAACGATGTTAGTGTCTTTGCATTCCATTGATATGTAACATGTTGACGTTGTATAGCTAACCAACTGAAATAAATTAGGTAAAAAATTCATTCCCAAAACACTCTTAACTTTTTACAAAACCATTACTAATTAATGGCTTATTCCATATCGTACTTTTTGGCATATTATTCTGATTCTGTATATTATTTTTCTTCTCTTCATCCTTTATAAACTAGGATAAAAATAATATATTTTTATGCTTACTCTTAAGAACTGCCTCTTCTCTCCTATATGCCAACACTATACGCTTCCTTTTAATAATAAGGGTATACATTTTACTCCCCCCCATCATATATGCCATTCTTTTCATATAGCCATGATCTACATAACAATAGATTACATGTATTTATAAACACCAAACACTATCAAAATATTTTTTGGATATAAAAATAAAACTATATAGTATTTGTCCACAATTACCTTACTATTTTGATTCAACCAATTTAATTTGTAGGGCTTATAGTGTTTTTCCTATTGAGGTACAACTTTTTTATGCCTCACCAACACCATATTCTTAAAGATACCATTGATAGTGATTATAGTACATACCTTGTGTTTTATGGAGCTGGAGCAAGTTTAATAGAAGAGGCTAGTATATAGCCAATCCACACTTAAACTAACCTTAAGAGCAAGCAAGTATTTTTAGATGACTATGATATACCATCATTACATTGCAAAACCTCCTCACTACTATGTAAATCATCATATATGGGATCACCTACCTCCTTATTAGGTTCTTCTACAAATGAATTCTATTTTAAATGACTTTCTAGCTTATGGTAATTAAAAATCGATGCTCTTGCTCAATGAATCTTAAAGCTAAATTTGAAAACCTAATATGTGGTATGATTAGCTATTGGTTTAAGTTAAGTGAATAATTTATATTTAATGGTATGAACTTTTCTATTAGTACCCCCAACAACCTACCTTTTCTCCATATTCAAATCCATCTAATAGGCTTTTGAAACTATTAATAAAAATTGTAAACACAACATATTCTAGATTGGTTGTTGTAATCCATGTAGATACCTACAACCAATTGTTGTTCCATATTTAACAAATCATTTTCTATTTTTAGTAAAATTCATCAATGTATTTATCAATAATCATTTCTCTTATCTCGATGTATGGTGTTACTGGTGCAAAGTTTAAAAGTACCCCAAAGGAACAAAATGCTCATTTATCTTTTTATTCATTTTATCTCGATCACTAATATTTTATATGCCCTATCTTTCTCGTGATTTCTTCAAATTCTCTCATGAAGCAAAAGCATGCATATTAGTTTTGTTTTGTTATTATTAGGTTGACTGAAGAGCAATTTGGCATTTTAATACATATAAAATGTAATTATAAAAACAAAAGTGATTGGCTTATACAACACATACGTTAGTGTGTTGGTGGCGCTCGCAACCCTTTATATGATGCATGTAGTGTTCTTCAATAACATTGAAAGCATCTTGATGTGGTCTTCTCAATGGTTAGGCGCTTGTGCACGATGACAAAATGGTTGAGCTTCAATGGATTTTTTTTTTCTCCTTCTAATTTCTTTCTCTTCTCCATATCAAAATATGAAGTTGCCATATGATTTGTTTTTTGTATTCAATTTGATCATCATTCTTTTGATTGCTATTTGTTCCCAATTTGACTTAGGTTTTTTTGTTATTGTTTTTTTTTAATTAATTTTTTTTTTCAGTTTGACCTTCAACATTGGATTGTTTTGTAATTGAGCTTCTTAGTTTTTTTTTTTTTAGTTTGCTTTCGACAGTGTAACCTCAGTATCACGGTCATGTCATAAATTTGACATACAAACTCAAATGGAATTGAGTTGGTTTTTTCATTGTCAATTTATTTATTTTTGTTGTTATTTATATTATTTAAATTAGCCAAGTTTATTAAATCTAATTAAATCAATTACCTTAACATATTTTTTATGTTGAAAAAGAATTAAGGTAACCCATGGCGTAGAATAAGTCACTTATCTAGTATTATCTATCCTTTTAAACGTCTTATTTTACATGGTTAATTCATGTACTATTTCATACTTGTTTATGTATCTAGAAATTAGAAAAACAAAAAAATAAATGAAAAAAGAAGAAGCAGAATTCTTCAATTTAGATTCCTTTTCCGATATAGTTATTAGAATCCATATATCTTGCAAATACGATACTCATGAAAAAAATGTGAAATATTTGATAGATTATTAAGATTAAGATAAGTTCAATTGTATTCTTGGTTTTGGTATCTATTCTATAGAGAGAAAATATAATTAACAAGACTTGAATTTATGGAGAGTTCAAGCAACACACATTTGTTTAGAATCAAGGAAGATTTTGAAAAATTTGATCCTCGTTAATTTTGTTTCAGTTGTCACGCTATTTGGTTTTTTTTTTTTCTCAATCTGCCTTCCACTTGGATTTTAGTTTATGTTCTACATATTTTAAAATATTTTTCTCAATTAATTCGAGTAGGACCCTCTTTTTTCCATGTGTTGGTAGAAAATGTCCAAATGCCAGCCGATAACGGCGACATAAACATTTAACAGGGGATGGAGTTTACTCAAACAGGAAAAAAAAATATTGTTCAAATAGGTAAAATCATGTCGAAATAAAAAATAATTATAATTTTTA
This sequence comes from Populus tomentosa, assembly GCA_018804465.1. NCBI lineage: Eukaryota > Viridiplantae > Streptophyta > Magnoliopsida > Malpighiales > Salicaceae > Populus > Populus tomentosa. The sequence continues at coordinate 9,732,962 of CM031977.1, read as the reverse complement.
TTCCGCAACCTTTAATTTCTCTTTTTTTCGAAGGCCGCAGGTGTCAAAGAACTATCTCAACCCAATAGCTTAAGTTGTTAGGTGAGGTCCCAGGATATTATTTATATTACTCTCTAACACACCCCCTCAAGTGAAAGCCTTTTGGGCTTGAAACTTGTACAGGCCCACATTATCCTGTGTTTATTTTTTTATCAAATAAATAGGGATGATGAGATTCGAACTCGTGACCGCTTGGTCATCAAGGCTCTGATACCATGTCAAAAAACCATCTCAACCTAATAGCTTAAGGTATTAGGTGAAGTTCCAGGATATGATTTATATTATTTTCTAACAGCAGTAAATAGTTCATTCTTCATATTTTATGACCGAGGAAGACATACAATTGTTATTGGAGTGATTATATGTTTTTATTTTTTAATGTGCTAGTCATATCACTTTCAGATAGTTTCTTTTTATTTTATTTGGAAGGTAAAAGATAATAATTCCAATGAATGGTGAGAGTTAAGAAGCACGGAGGGATATGGCATGGCTAAAAACCGGAAAAAGCACAGCCAATTTGCAATGCTCAAGTACTCTACACAGACAAGATGAGTGTCTTTCATCCTTTCTACGGCAGAACGTACGTACACATGTTTCAAGAAAAAGAAGGAAGGGACGTGTGTGAAATCCAAAGAGGAAAAACAAACAACGAATTCCACAGTAGTATATCTAGGAGGGTTTGTACCAGAAATTACGGGGGTAGACCTGCGTCATGTTGGGGTAAAACAACCCGTAGCAATTCTTGCCATTTTTGAAATCTTGAACAAACAAGGAAAATATATAGCTCTCTAGTCCCCTTCGGTACCTCATTGGCGTCCCGACATTATTGCTCAAACGCTTGATCAAGTTGTTATTATAAGTTTGTGCACTGAACCGTCACTATTGTCTATTCCATTTTGTTTCCTTTGAAGTAGTGAAAACATTTCATATTAATTCAAAAAATAAAATAAAATAGAATAATTTTTATTTTATTTCAATTCTCGGTTCATTCTGAATTTTTTAGCTAAATTTTAATAGGAATATTCCGGTTTTATTTTACATGTTCCGTTCCAATCTTGGAAAGCTATTAAATTAAATTGAACCTAGTCTAATTTAATTAATTAAACCATCCAAGTATAAAAAGTTTTTTTTTAATTTCAATCACAATGATATTAATAATAATATTGAAAATTATTATTACTATTTTCATTAACAATAATATTATTTTTTTAAAAAAAATTAGATTTATCACTAATATATATGGTTTATATTCATGTTGTGTTTTTTATGTTTATACCTTGTAGAAATTTGAGCAAAACAATGGATGCTTTAGATTTCATTAGCCTTGATAACATTGATCTAACTTTATATTTAAAATATTTGTGTTAAAATATTTTATTTTTATAATATTTTGATATTTTGTTTAAGCTGAATTACTTTAAGTTAAAGATCTATTTAATCTTGATTATTAAGAAATATTTTAAATTTTAAAATTATATTTATTTAATATTGTCTTTATATTTAATAATTTATAATTAATTTATCTTAAATTTAAATTATATTTTTTAAATTTTATATATATATATATATATATATATATAACCTTGAAATATTACGCGAAAAAATTTTAAAATTGAAATATTTTATTCCAATGAGGAAAATAAAACACCTATCAAAGCAAAATTGATAAGCTTGTTTGAGATCGCTGTTCCCTCGCAGGATGGCCATCCTGTTTCTGTCACAAGAATCTCGACATTTAATGCATCAACCTTTTCAAGTGCAGAATAAGCTGCATCCACTTGGCCATCAAAAATATTTGTATATTCTTCTCCTAGATCTTTCACCATAACCTTATCAGTATTGAGCAAAGCAGAGTGCTGGGGAAAAGTGTAAAAAATCATTTTAATCTAGGAATTTAAATGGTTAGTTCTCAAAATATAATATATATTATTTTTTAATAAAATAAAATATAATTGACGTTAGAAAGACATGCCCAGTAACTGTACACAGGGTACAGGATTGAATTACAATGGATAGGACAATTGGAAGGACAGGAGTCTCGAAGAACGCTGAGGAAGGAGGAATGCATCACAGAGGACACAGGGACCGATAGATTGGCTGTCTTTTGAGCTTCTCTAAGACCTACCATGGCAGGGAGCACGTACTGATTCGAAGCCGTATTAGCGAGAATATTTTCATCTCCTGCAGCAATGCATCGAAGTTGATGCGAGGTGTAAACCATAAAACATTTCTTCTGACCCATGTCCTAGCAAATCTTGCATAAGTAGCTAACCTCGTGATCAGGGAAGGTGTCAGAAATTTTTCCTGTCCGGATATATTAAATAAATATATAATTTTTTTACAAAATAAATTATTAATTTATATTAATAAACTTTAATAAAGTTTTAATTTAAATACATTACTTAAAATATTAAAAAATAATTTTAAAAGTATATAGAATTAAAATAAAAGTAAAAATAAATACACTATTAAAATTACATTATTTGATATTTTATGGAATATAATTCATTTATAATCAAATTTAAATTGATATTGTAACAACCACTCAATTTAAATAAAATAATAAAATAAAGTAATTAAAATTTTTTCATCTATCAATTCCTCCTTCCTTCACTTGATTCTTTCTTAGATTTGTATTTTATAAGTTGGACTTTGTAAATTTATAAGATTATTCTCTCACTTTTCTTTTATTTTTCCTTGAATTTTCTTTTTTTTATATTTTTTCCTTATTTTTTTTTATCTTTCTCTCTTGCCATTTCTTTTCTTTCCTTTTCTATTCTGTTTCTGCCCAGTTGACAATATATAAAATAAAAGAATAGCTTATTTATTTTATTTTTTAATAGCAAATAACAATTTTACTCTTAATGAGTTGTTTTATTTTTATTTGACGTTTTTTTTTTTGTAAGCACTACTAAGCTCTATTCATCCTAAAATTTTAACTAGATTTTACTCAATATATTTTAAGATCCCTTGTAAAATTTCAGTTCAATCTGATGGTCTGATTGAAAATTACACTCAATAACGTAAAATCGGTTAAATTGTGATTTTTCATCAGATTTTTGAATTTCTTCAAAAATTATAAAATTATAACCCAAGTTAAAGCATCATATTAGAAGGCTCCACGTAAAATTTTAAAATTTTTTAATAACTCAATTGAGAATTGTAAAATTTGTTTTACATAAAACTAATTAAAAAATATTAATAAAATCTTCACCTAGTATAGCTCACCCAAGAATGACTTTTATTCCTGTATTTTTCAGCGCTTGTAGAGCATTATGCCTTGGATCATGAAGGCGAATTCTCCGAACGTTTTGAGACTTACATAATGCTACAACATCTTTTGCTTTTGGAAGGTTGTCTGCATTTCTGGGGTAACTCACACCGATCCCTTGAGCTTCTGCATATCACCCATGTAGAGAGTATATATATATATAAGCAATTCAATTGCGATGTTAATGCACACACGGATTTAGTAGACCGACGATTACGTACCAGCAAATCTGTGAAGCTCAGTGAAAAATATGAAAACCAAAATAATATGGAAGATCGATGAGGTGAGCCATAATGGGCACTTGTAAGGGTAAAAAGTAAACCTTAAAGTGCCTTGATTACTACAAGCATGGAAAAAAACATGGAAAATGGAGTGCCTGGCTTTATATAGATGTTCCCAGTTTCTATGAATGCTATAATTAACATTTCTGACCAAGTTTTTGCATTCCATTTCTGACCATGTTTTTGCTCCTTTTCTGGTTGTTCCACTTGTTCGGCTTGGGCAACTTCAATTCTTTGGTAAATTTATGGTTGATTGAGTCCAGCAATACTTCTAGGGAGTTTGCTACAAAATGTCAAGTTTTTAATTGTTTGTAAAGTTAACTAGTCTTAAATCACTCCTCTCTTCTTTTTTGGGTGAAAAGGAGTCGGAAAAAAAATGCTGAGATATATTCAGTTCAATCTTCTAAGATTTTGAGTATATATATAGTTTTAAAAATTTTGGAAGGAGGTTTTGATTGAGAACTCATGTCATTATGCTTAATTTGAGCTACTTATGTGGTCATATGCATTTTTTTTCTTAAGAAAAATATCATTTTTCACTCTGTGTTGTATGTATAGTCCCAACATAGGGCTGGGCAAGGACGTATCCCGATCCAACATGGAGGTGGTCGCGGTCGCATCCAGACCCAATTTGGGGTTGGGCACAGACGCATCTAGACCCAACATGGAGTTGGGTGAGGATGAGTCCAGGGCCAACATGGGGTTGGGCGCGGTCGCCTCCAGTCCCAACATGAGGTTGGGCAAGGACACGTCCCGGTCCAACATGAAGGTGGATCATGCGGTCACGCCTAGGCTCAACGTGGGGTTGGGTGCGGGGGTTGGGCACGATCGCGTCCAGTCCCAAAATGGAGTTAGGCAAGGACGCGTCCTGGTCCAACATGGAGGTGAATGTAGTCGCATCCAAACCCAACATGGGGTTGAGTTTGGAAAAATCATAGCCCAACCAGGTAACTTTTAATGTGTGAAGTTAATATTTTTTCATAAAATTATACTTTTTTGTTCTTTTTTTAGGTTTAATGAATTTTTGAACTAGGTTGCATGCATTAAAAGTATAGCACATGTACAAATGCTAAGATAAGAGAAGAGTTAAATGACTTTGAAGTGTGAAAGAATTCTAGACCTCCCCACATCACTAAGAGTAATCGGAAAGATATCTAGAGTTCTTGACGTCGAAGGGTTTAGGAGGTGTTCACAGAGTGAGTCCTCAAATAGAAACAAGGAGACTCATGGTTTTATTAGCAAGAATATCGATGGATTGCTTCCTTTTATTAACCATACAAAACGACGGTAAGAGCTTGTGTTATTTTAAAATGTTTTTCTTCAAAAACTAGTGATTATTTGTGACAGTGTTTAACTAATGAGTTATTTCTCAAGCTACACAACTTGGGCACAAGCTAACTTTGATGGAGTTATATATGGAAACATATATACAAAGAGATGATAGATATATAAGGGTACAATGTAACACCCCACACATTCTAATGTGTTTATATTTATTTCCATTGATATTCGTGTAAAAATATGAGCAATTTTTTTTATAAGAAAAGTCCCAAAAACCTTTCAATAATTTTAATAATGAACACAATTTATTAAAACTCATGTTAAAATCACATTCATATTCTCTAAAAAGTACAAATATTCTTTATGCATAAAACTAGATAACTTGGTGACCTAAGAAATTGATTTTCTCCAAGGAATTCACCCGTGACACAAAAATTACAATTTAAACCATATTAAACATTTGTATCATTCTAGTTATGAACGTTTAATAACTATACAATCAAAACTAATTTCATAATTTTTTTATTTAAGAATGTTGATTTTATATTAATTTCCAACAATATACATTTTCATAATTCCCTGAAAAATATTAGTTCCATCATTTTGTCCATCATGTTATCTTTCCTACATCATGATAACTTTTTCATTCATAATCTAGTTTAAAACATCAATATATGATTTATTCTTTACAACTTTAAAATTGATTGGACTCATTTAAACACTTTCATACAATGTTTCTTTTCATCTCAGATTTATTTTATAATTCTTTCTACTTTAGTTTATATTATTATTTCATAACACATGGGATTTACCCTATAATTTATTTCCTCAACACATAAATAATATAATATTTTTCTTTCTCAACCATCTTTAATGTATATCGTAACTTATTGTGTAAGCATGTTTAATTTACATCGTTATTTAATCCACAATATATTTAATTCATGTTGTCATTTTACTTCCCTAGCATTTATTATATCCATGATACATCGTATTTCAGTTTATATAACACCCTTGTTATATTAAAAAAATTTCTCGATTCATTATTCATTCCATTTATTTCAAGTCCATTTCTATTATTTATAATTTATCACATAATCTTCCATTACTTTAAAACTTGCAAAACATACTTAAATCATCGTTCTTTTTTATTAAACTTTATCTGTAGGGCTAATTGAATACTCAATCATTAACATGTCAACATAGCCAAACTCATATACACTTTGCTCAATTACATGTTATTGTTAATACCGAATACATGATCTACTACCCAGCATGATATTGTGAAGTACCTAAAAATATTTTAATACCAAATACAATCAATATTATACATAATGATTATTTGTTATTATCTCTTCTATATATTTACCATGTCAATTACTAAATAGTTTATTTTTTTTACCTTCAGCCCTTACAAATAAGTATAATTAGCAAAATGTAAGGACATATCAATGTCCTCTCTAGCCTAAAACTAGGTATTTATTTCATTACTAAATTAATTGGTTTCTTTGATTTCTTATTTACTAGGATAATTAGTTTCTTTGATTGCCCATTACCCAGGACACAAATACTATTAATTACGGTCATTAGTTTCTCAAATAGCCTATTATCTAGGGCACCATTCCTATTAATCAGGGTAACTAGTTTTCCTATCTCCTATCTATTACCGGGTACTAGGTTCATTATTGAATAACTAGTTTCATACATATTAATAGAAAAATAAGAACATACCACGTATTTATCATTACTTGAAATAATGAATTTGTTGAATAAGTTATCATGGTATTGAACACCTTTTCCATAACAATATTTATTCACCTTCTAACTATATCATACATTGGTTATTTTAGGGTTCTCATCTCATACACACACACACACTTTTACCATATCAATCAGTAATAGATACAAGGTTTTTTTTTTTTTTTTCATTATGAACAATAACATCTAATAATGTACTACACATTACCACCTATGCGATTAACTACAATTTAAATACCAATTTTTACTTAGAAGGCATAGAACTTCCATTAGCAATAACAACAATAATACACTACACAATTTAATTATCATAATCATTCTAACTATTATAAAAGTATGTATAAATAATTAAAAAGGCAAGGGGGCAATCCCTTACCGTAAATCTTGTTATCCAAGTTTCTAAAAAATCATGTTTCTTTCCGTATGTTTCTCCTATAATTGCCAACCAAAATACCATTATTACTTACAACATAAATTAAATTAAATTGTTAGCATATCAATACATTGTAATAACTCTTTCATGTAAATAAACACACACTAAAATTTTTAAATTTCCTTAATACATGCCCAATACAACATTTCATGCCAATAAAAATTCATGATAATGTTGCCTTAACACTCAAACACATCATTTCAATAATATCACATCATCTTTTATATATTCCTATTAATTGAATATTCAATACAACTCCTTAATTCTTTCCAATTTCTTTAAACTAACAATTTGGCCAATTTAAAAATATCATTTCCATCTTTCTGTACATCTCAAAATCATTAAAATGAGCAATCAATTACATGCCACTAAGATTAATTGCTCATAGTTCTTTCCATCAACTTCACAGCATCAATATATATGCCTAAAGTTTTGGTATCAAGATTTTCTTTTAACCACTCTCATTTAAACATCATATCCATGCTTGTAGTTTTAGCTATATAATTACATATACATTTTTGCATATCATCAATTGACTTCTTTCCTATTGTTATTTTATTTTATTTAGCCAAAACCAAAAGCACCCAAGTTGCTAAGTATTCTTTCAAACTCTTACAACATTTTCCACGTGTTCAAGTTAATACAATTTTTTAATTTTCTTCATTTGTATTTCACAATATACTTTGCATAATTTCACATTCACATTAAAGTTTTCAATCATCTACATACTTACATAACCATCACATAATTGGAACCCCGCCCCCCAAACATCTTATTTGGCTGAAACCTAATACTCTCATATCATCAAATATTCTTTTCAATTTTATTTATTTATTTTTCCATTAAATTCCACATGTTTTCAAAATGACAACTTATGTTATAACTTTTTTTTTTCATTTCTTAGCACCTATATTTAATTTCAAAACTTGATTTCAAATACCTTAAATATGCCGCTAATTATACTTCTCAATATTTTTCCAAGTTAAAAACCTATGTGATTGTATGCAGGCTTAATTTGACAATTAAAATCATTCACGTGTAAAATCATACATTAAATTGTTTTTTAAAAAAATTCAAAATACTTTTCTAAACATTTTCACCCTAGATTTATAAAATTTTCCATATTCATCATTAATTCATAAATTTTCGAATCATGGGTCTACATTGTACCCTTTATATTTGTCGGGTCATATTTTCAAGATTCAAACTTATTTTAAACACCAAATTTAAGATGACTAGATTGAATTTCATCATATTATATCCCACAATATTGCTTTCCTCTTTTACCTCTTCTATTATGTTTTTTTTATTTGTATTTCTTTGGTTTTCTTAATTTTTTTTCTTTTTAGAAAACATATAATACCTGATTGCAGAAGAGATACAAAAACGATCCTTCAACCCATCCGGAATTCAATCTGGATTTGTGATTAGAGGCTAGGTCGTCTAGTGAACCCGATAGAAATTAGATTATGGTATCTCTAACACTAGGACCGTGGATATATAGACAAATCATAGTATATTGAATATTGGTTCGTCACAATTGAGTTCAAGCAGCAATCCATCATCCAGATGATTGTACAAGAACAAGTTGAAGCTCAAACAACCTGGTTTAGTGCTGAGTCAACCCAACTTGTGTCTGAGATGGCTGACGTGATGGATAAAGTGAATGTCCTCGAGCAATTGCAGTCAACCCTCACTAGTACATGTGATCTACCTCATCGCCCACCTGGTTCCAACACAAATCTGTCTCTAACACCTCTTCCTCATTTATTTTTTGTCCACTAGATAAATTGTATTTAATATTGTTTTTTAAATTAATAATAAAAATTTAGTTTTATTCTTTTTTTAATTTTTTCCTTGTTTTGTTTATTTTATTTTTTCTAAAAAATATTAAATACAATATTGATGAAATTACTAACTTTGAATCACAAACAGAATAAGTCCTTTGAAATTTTTCAAAGAGTTGGAAAAACAACTACTGGACCTGCAATTATTAGATGTAAATCTTTGTAGTTTAATTTTGTCAGCAATATGCATATGATCACATATGGACTTACCAATGTTTTATTTTGTCAGTAATATACCATAATTATCGATGGATTTGCCAACCCAATGGATGCCGGTAAATTTTTTTGTCTGACATGATATTTTCATCTATAAATCCATTAGAGAATATGTTACTGGCGGATTTATCAACATAATAGAAATCACTGATGATATGTTTTCTTATGATATTTTTTTGTACGTAGTTCCATCGAAAAGATTATTTCTGACTGAATCAGTCTGTAAACATTAATGGAATATTTTGTTACTGATATACAATATTTCGATAATGCTTTATGAGACACTTGTCGATGACGTTTCCATCAGTTATTATTATATTGATGGAAATACGGTTTATACACAGACGGAATATTCTATCGATGTAAATCAATTTTCTAGCTATATAAGAAGTTGTCTTGTGTACACATTGTTTTACTTAGGTGATGTTTGGCATTGTGGTTCAACTATATTTTTGAAAAATTTTAAAGTTTTATTAGCTTCAAATTAAATTATTTTTTATATTTTTATATCGTTTTGATGTGTTAATATCAAAATAAATTTTAAAAATTAAAAAAATATATTTTTAAATAAAAAATATTTTAAAAGTAATATATGAAACAATAAAAGGAGAACTCTTTGCCGTGGTACTCTTGATACTTCATGGAATTGATATATTGTAAAGGAATTACTGCATAAAGAATATCAGCGAAATGAATTGCGATTCTCTCCTGTCGGGCTCTCTCTCTCTCTCTCTCTCTCATCTCGCATTTCTTCTCTAAGTTGCTTTCTTCTTCTTCTTCTTCTTCTTCTTCTCAAAGCATCCATTTTCATTGTAATCCAATTTGAACCGATCCATCATTATCCCAATAAACAAATTAATATGTGTCCTCAAACAAACTCACTTTCTGACAGCTCTTGAAGATTATAAACGATCATTAATCTTGGCAGTGGTAAATCAGTGTCCTCAAACAACTTAATTAAGAAGGCCATGTAATGATATCATAGCACTTAAATACTACATAGTAATTTTGTTTCTAAATATCAAGCGTAATTTACTATCTCAACACTTAAATACTACATAGTAATTTGAACCTCCCAATCCATAATTAGAACCAAAATCCAGAAGACAAAAACAGGATACAGCAAAACAACATACTACTCCATCATTTAAAACCATTTGCAGGAGTTGAAATTGCAAGCTCAGGCCAAGAAAAGCAATCCCCGCCAACAAAACTATTTTCCCCAGCACTCTCAAACTGCCATGTGTTGTCCAATCCAGCTGTGACAGGAACCCCGCCATGACCACCTACACCAGCACCACCGTCTCCTATTACGGGAAAAGACCAGAGCCCTCTTCCAAGCCCACACCCCACATCTTCAAGCCCATGCCCAAGTCCATGTCCAAATCTTCCGAGAGCCAAGATCCCAGCTGGGCCTGGAGTATTCAACAAAGAAGTAAAACTCCCACCCAGAGCACCACTACCACAACCACCGTTGCCCTTCCCATCACCGCCACCACCAAAATGTACCGAAAAACCCTGACTGGCTGTGAAGGGAACCAGCACTGGGGTAGCAGGCAACGGTAAGTTATCAATGTTGTTGTCGATAATAGGACCCGCAAAGGAGGTAGCTGAAGTACGTGACCTTTTAGCATTTTTCCGAGTGCCACCACCAACAGGGATGTCTCGGAGAGTGCCACCGTGAGTCCAGTAACGGCGGCAAGACTTACAGAAGTGACGAGGCTGAGAGAAATTGTAGTTGTTGTAGTAACAAAACTTAGTGTTTGTTGAGTCACAACGTGGACATGGCAAGTGCTCTTGCTCTTGAGGTGGTGCCCCTCCAGGCTTATTTGATGTTGGTGTTGTCGATAGCGGTGGTCTCCTAGTTTTTTCACTGCTTGATAACTCTGTTAGCATTTTTGGCTTTTGGTGGCAAAGAAAGTGTTGAATACTTTAAGTTTGGTTATGTTTTCCTGTGTTTGAAGATAGAAACAGAGTTTGTGATCAGGTATTGAAATGTGGAAGACAAAGGGGGTGGTGATAGAGGGAATTTATGGGGAGAGAGAGCGGGGTGGCGAGGGGGGGAGAATCTGAGAATTCTGAGGGATATAGGAGGGGGCAGGGAAGAGAGAGAGAGAGAGAGAGCGACTTTTACAGTGTTCTGTTATACGGGAGTAGGCAGGCAGAGGCACGACATATTCAGACGGCTCCAGAAACGGGTGGTTTCTTAAGGGTGTGGGGTCGGCTAGTGAGCTCTACGGTATGCGGCTTCTGTAAGCTTAGCTTACTTTCTCTTTCTCCCCTGCTTCGAAACAACATGCCGCTGCTGCTGCTTTGTAATAGTCTTGAAATACACAATTCAGATTGGTGTCTGCCTATTCTTTTCTTGGTTTATGAGGTGAATTTGACTTGGAGTCTATGTAATAATGTTGTTTTATTTCATTTGCTTTTGTAATTGTAGTGAAATCTTTATAATTTAATATTATTGACACCATGAAAATTTATTAATTAATTGAGATATTATTTAATTAATAATTTATTAATTAATAAAAAATTAATTTATAAAGGTATTCTTTATTTTATTTTCAAATATTGAACTTTTGTTTTTGCCTAATTGTATTTGAAAATTATGAATTGTAATGTATGCTGAATTAATATATTTCATGAATATTAGGTAAAGCAAAAACATCTATAAAACAAAAATATACAGTATCACAAATGGTAAAACAAAACACAATGAATTCTAATTTCAAAGGTGTAAAAAAATCAACAATAACGAATAAAATGCAAAAAACTTTGTGTGAGTCCAATATAAAAAATTCAACTTGCAACCAAAAGCAATAGTAATCACGGGTGTCAAAAAGTTTAACTTGCAAATAATCCAAACAACAATATCAATGACCAATATTGAAAAAGATGATGTCAGGAAACACAAAACCACAAAAATCCTTAAGGTAGAAAGAGTTTTTGATTAGTGGTTTGTTCAATACAAAGAACATGCGAATATAACCAAAGAGCTAATCATGAAAAAGGAAAAGGGGATTTCTTAAAATGATGCACCCTATAAATACATTAGAATTATATTTTTCTTGTAGTTAGATCAAGCACTTCAAATCAAGATATGACAACAAGACGTATCATCATTTCAAAGAATAAGATCAGTAGATATGACGCTTGTGAAAAGCAATTTGAAGTTCATATAAGAGAAATTAGATCATTTTCTTATGAAAGATGTTTTCAATATGAATAAAACATTATTGTTTTATAGGCTACAACTAGGTCATTCTCTCATAATAAAATACTTTAAAGGATGTGGGGATCATACGAATTTTTAAGATGCATTATGATCGTTGATTTTATCAAAATATTTTAGAAGATTATGAAATTAGAATCTCAAATCGAAGAAAGATAAATATTTTAGATACAATAAATCTTGTAAATTATTCAAAACATCAAAGAAAATACCATAAAATATGAAATTAAAGATGATATTTCTATATTGGAGCCTATCTTGTGAAAATATGTACTCCAAGAAACAATTACATTGTATATATTTTTATGGCAATCGAGAATACAACACTAGAACTTCTTATTTCACTAAAAGAAGTTAAAAATGAGGTCCAGAGAGATCAATTTCAGGAGAAATCAAGTAACATTGAAATCATATTTTACAAAGGTGATAGAAAGAAGTAACACAAGAAAAATAATAAACACATGAACACAAAATTATATTGAATAAGGTTCATATAAAAATCTTAATTAAAAATTTTATTACTTAGCATTTTCTCTTCAAGTAATCTACCTCTTTAAGAGGTTTACATCTCCTTAAATAAACTCAAAACTAACCTAAACAAATTAGAAAACTTGAAAAATAAAAGAAAAGCAATGAGAGTCATAAACAAAGCTAGAAAATAATAAAAAAACTTAAATTAACTAGAAAAATATAGCAAATCTTGAATAATTACTCCTACATGAAAAGATCTTCTTATTGAGTTATGTATATATGTATATATAATAAGATTATTAATTTATACATTAAGTGATACCTATGTATTTTTTTTTATTATCTTATAAATTCAGCAAATTATTAATTTACAATGTTGGTCTTGAGTCAGGATCCGTCAAAAATATTATTTAATCAATGTTATTAGTTTATCAAGGTTATATTGTATTATTTATGTCAATTTTATTTTATTTTATTTTATTCTTGTAACTAAATTATGAAAAAAAATCTTTTATTCATTTTTTCATAACTACAAAATTCAAATAAATATTACTTTGAAATTACTGTGTCATGCAATTCAGTATTAAGATTAGTAATTTACTCTCAAAGAGGGTCTAGAGGAATGAGGATATTGATTTTACACATTAATCATGTCTTGCAAATGGAAATAGTGTAGTAAAATTACATTAACGATTATGAATAAATTTATCAATAATATTTTCCTTGGTTTTTTTTTAAAATGACATTATCATAAAGAAAGTAAAAGTATGCTATTTAAAAAAAAGGATGGATTAACAATACTATTTAATTTTCATCATTAGTTACTTTCATTAATTACTGTCACTAATATTATTAAATAATAACATGTGTTAGTTGCTCATAACATGTAATATTTCACTGATGTATATTTTTGTCCATATATTTTAATTTTATTACAAATAAGTCATTGATTGAATTTTTTGACCTCACCTCATATTTTGCAATAGAAGCAATGTAGTCCCAAGATGATTTTTTCAGTAAAATCCCTACATGTCTTGATCACAATGGTAAAAATAAATATATAATATTGTTGGAAATAAAATTTTTATTTTTTAATAAGGATGTCTATTTAAATCCACTTAATTCTTATTGGAAAAACCTATTGAGAATAAGGATGTCTATATTTATGATGATACGAAAAAAAAAAACATTTCAAATAATAATCTAATTTCCTATAAAAAGAATTTTATATAATAACATAAGAATATTATGAGGATATATAACTTTTATTTTTTCAATGGTCACATCTATTTAAGATTTAATCCTTATCTTGTCCATCAACCCATTTAAATTATAGAAAAACAAATATTATGATGATATGATGGGGAAAAATCAAATCCAGAGTAAAAACATTTCAATGAACTAATAATAATAATTTCTTTTTAATAAAAAAATAAGTCTAGAAAAAAAACAAGCTCATTGATATTATAGTACAATTATTCATAGAAGAAATATATTCTCATAATAATAGTTATAAGATATTATAGAAAAATAGTAATTTTTATTAAAAAAAAATAAATGACTATTGTTACGTCATTGAAGATTTTTTTTTATTATTTTGACTTTAATCTTTTTCTCATATCATCATAAATATATTATTATTAATAAAAAAAATTATATTATTAAAATTGATTGATGCATGAAACTAATTAAGTGATTTTAAACAGATATGCTCACAAAAATAAAATAAAAACTTTGTTTTCAATAACATCATATATCTATTGTAAATATTTTGATAAAGTTTAAGATCTGATATATGGGGACTTAATTGAGAAAATATTTAAGAATTAAGTTACATCAATCATAAAATACGAGGATAAGAAATTCTATTAATGACTTATTTATATATATATAAAATAAAATACAGGGATCAAAATAAAAAATCTAAAAACACTTAGGATTAAAATATACATCAATGAATGAAATATTATACATTATGAAATGAAATATTAAATATTATACATTATGAGCAGTTGAAATGTATCATTATTTAACCATATTACTTATAATAACTTATGAAATAACCTAAACATGATAATCATGCAAGGCATAGAGATAATATAAATATATAATAAAAAAAATATAAAGATTTTTCAGAGACATGGAAACAATAATACAAAGATGTACAACATCATCATGTTTTTTTTTTTAATTTTTAATGACATTGTTTCTTTCGTGGTGGGGAAGAGATGTGATAAGTTAGGTAGAAACTTTAGCATTATTAATCCAACAGGACCACCCCTTTAATTCTTTGTTGATCTACTATGGAACTCGAAAAACATGGGATTGGAAAATGAGAACAAAAAAACAAAAAGAAAATACACCTTGTCAACAAGCCGATAGAATACTATACAGCTTGATAGAGATAGTATTGATAAAAGAATCAGCTAGATCCAAACAAGTAGCTACCTTCCAAATTCAAATAATACAGCCATTATAAGAGAACACAACTTTTCTTTTCTCTCTTTTAGATTGTTCTAATTATACCTTAATTAATGCAATTATAGGTAATACATAGGTATACCTAGCTAAATCACAAATTATTTAATCTAAAAGTTAATTTCTTTTATGGTTAAAGATTTAACATCAACGAACTGTCTCGATCAAAAAAATTAAGTTGTTATAAAAGATCTTATAAAATATAATTTATATTATTTTTAATATATTTTTTCAAGTAAAAGTTTTTTGGATCTGAAATTTGTACAATATCATATTAACTTGTGTTATTAATTATTTTTAATTAGAAGAGAGAACGAGGATAATAGATTTAAAATCATAACTATTTGGTCAACATAACTTTAATATAATATTGAAAAATTATCTCAACCTAAAAAATTAAGTTATTAGATAAAATTTCAAGATGTAATTTATATTATTCTCTATTATGTAACAAATCAAGGCTTATAGATTGCAACTCACAACATTTTTCTTCACCTTGCAAAAAAATCCCAGCATTGCTTGCGTAAATATTATATAGCAAAGGCAATTATTTAAAATAGATTTCAACAATAATATCTCAGTGAGATTAAAAAAAATATATAATAAAATATATGCCAACTTCTTTCTTCCATAGTCATAACTAGAATGTGACAACACAATTTTTAAGCAAAGATACCCAAATCCATCAATATAATATAAAACTACAAGTTCATGCTACATATTTTACTATCCCTAGTTGCCACCCAAATGCATAGAATTCGTGGTAGGCTGCACATGATCCTAAACATAATCCCATTCTAAACTCTATAATTAGTAAAAATGTTGGATAAAAAAATATAATATGGCTAATGGACAGGCTAGAGAGAGCCAAAAAAAATAAAAATAAATCAAGAAGCCAAGTCTAAGCGTGAGAACGGAGGACAGGGATTTTGTGAGACTGGGAGGAACTTTTGAAAAGATAGAAGTAGAAGGAAGGGAGGTGGTGGTGGGACAGAGCCGACAGAATCATGGTGTCGGGCAGCGTGGGATACAATAATTGGGTCTTCCCTCTGATTTCGGACGCGTCACGTCGGCATCAGATTCCCTTCCTCCTCCGTACCACTATCTAGCCAGCCATGCCTAGCTTCTAGCAAATAGCTACTCTCCTCTCCTCTCTGACAATACTCCTACAACACCAATCTCTTACCGGATTTTACGCTTCACTGTTCTCATTACCAAACAGCACTGTTTCCTTCTTTGGACACACATTATCCTTTCAATGTATCATCACCCTTTTCATTTCAATCTGTCATGGGGTGCGATGAATTCAAATCAATCTGGTTGGTGGTTGGTAATCAAAGTCACGAGCTATATGTTGCAGTCAAAGATTGAATGGGATATATAGGTAGAGTTTTTTTTTTTTTTTAATTATTAGATGTTTAGGTAGCTTGTGTATATTTTGATTAGTTTTATATATTTTGAAATTAATCATCATGTTAATTTTTAGTAGTTTTAAAATTTGTGAGATTCGAACTAATAATTTTTAGAAAATAAACATAAAACCTAAAACCTAAGATTAGATATAGAGCATTGTTTGTACATGTGGTATCAACAGAGAAGAATTCTTGTATATAGTATATATATATCCAACATGCAGTTCGTTGGGTTGGAATTTGAAGCTTTAAATCTTGTCATGTTCTTGCTATATCCACTAATGTCAGGAGGGAGAAGGTGGTGAGACGCAGAAGGCAAGAAACTCTTATCAGGAGCGTCGCAGTATTTATCTTCTAACACTTGCATGTCATGGGAAAGCTAGGATCTCTGCAGTGTTTTTGCTTGTGCTTGTTTCGTTATTTGCTTCTGTAAAGTGAATATGTTGCAGCAATTCTCTTGTTGGCTACCTTACGTCTGGTACCTTGTATTTTCTGTGCTAAAATGCAACTCATTATTCTCTCCAAAAAAGAAAAAAGAAAAGGAAAACACTTGTATTCGATCGATCCATACATTGATGCCATCATCTTTTTATTTCACCTGAAAAAAGAAAATCTTTTCATTTATTGAATAGGATGGACACTGACAAAACATCTCGATGATTGAGGCGGCTTTGGGCAATTCGCAGTTTTCTTTCCTTGTTTTTCTAGTCATTGTCAAGATGGTAGAGTGTGTTTTTCCCCGAGCCTATCCATTAAATTTAGGGTTTGAGAATTCAAAACGTTATCTCAATCGTTTACAAAGTGAGACCATTGGTGTGGAAAACTTATTTCATAATAAAACAAAGAACAGTTTTTTTGGGTCCCTACGTAGAACAAAAGAGTTAGTAGAGGCATTGTTACAAATTTGACTACGAGTATCAAAGGAAGACCACCATAAACAATAAAACAAATTACCACATCGAGGAATCCACTTAAATTTCCAACAAAAACATATATAGAATACTTTTGTACTGTAACACTTCTTAGAAAAAAACACAGTATAATTTTTTTTATATAAAAAATATATAGTTTAAAGAGTCATGATCACATGCAGAACTCTCTCCAAAATAAAAAATAAGCTAAGGGAAAAAAGTGAAAAAAAAAAAAAACAATGACAAAAAAAACCTCAGGGACACATTGAAACTCAGATAATAACCTACCGGTATTGTTGGAAAAATATTAACGAGATGAATCTAACACTACAAGATTTAACAGCTTTACCGACGGAATTTTTCCGTCGGCGGTGTCATAACCCAATTCTGGGTTATTCCCCCAAAATAAAATAAAATAAAAAAATAATAAAGACAAAAAAATAATAAAGGCTGGCAACGTGGAGAAAGTATGCCGGGAAATCAAATTGCAATTTTTGGAAGAGATTCAAGACCTATTGGCGCCCCATTGTGCCCAAAATTGGAGGAGAAAATGCAAATTCAAGGTTAAATTAAATGATTATTGGATAAATTTGCATAAAAATTAAGTCCAAGGACATAATTAAATTTTAATAGGCCAATTTGATTTAATCATGGGCCAAATTTAATTTTTAATTATGTTTAAGAATTAATTTGAGTCCAATTAAAGGATTTAATTAAGTGCAATGACTTAATTATACTTTAAATGGGTCAAATTAATTTTATTTGGGGCTTAATTAGTGAAAAATTAAGTCCAAGGACATAATTAAATTTTTAATAGGCCAATTTGATTTAATCATGGGCCAAATTGAATTTTAATTATGTGTAAGAATTAATTTGGGTCCAATTGAAGGATTTAATTAAGTGCAAGGACTTAATTATACTTTAAATGGGTCAAATTAATTTTATTTGGGGCTTAATTGGTGAAAAATTAAGTTTGGGAGCTTAATTTGGGCTTAATTGAGAAGATTGGAATTTTAAGAAACCAAATTTAATTTTTACCAAGTTAATTGATTGAAATCAGGGGCCAAATTGAAAGAAAATTGAAGTTTTTGGGGTCAATTTGGGGTTAAATTAAGAAAATCCAAAGACAAGGACCAATCTGCAAAAGGCGCCAAACTATAGGGGTCTAATTGACAAAATCTGGGGGTCAAATTGAACGAAATTGAAAGCTGGAGGGCTAAATTGAAAATCGGCAAAAATTCCTAATTTTTTATCCCAAACGGCGCCGTTTTGGTGTTAAAAAAAAAAAAAAGGAAGGGACCAGGCGACGCGTCGCCTGGTTACTGTTCATCTTCTTCCTCACAAAGCTGCCCGAGTGGCTGCTTTCCAGGCGCTGTTTCTCACTCGTGTGGCCCCCAAATCCGACAAGGCGTGCACCAACATGTTCCCCTGAAACATTTTTATCTTGTAGAGTGGTCTGGTCGGGTCGAACAACTTGGAAATAGCTCCGTTTATTGGCCCAAAGTGGCACCCTCGGGCGGTCTGCAGCCTTGGATTGCCAAATTTGGCAGTTCGAGGTGCACACTTTGAACCAACGGCTTGGATTCCTCGAGTCGAATCAAGGGCTGAGAATTTTTTCCCGTTAAATACCAGATTACCCTCTTTCAAGATCTATAAATAGGAGCCAATTTCAGGCTCAGAAGGAGGAGAAAACTGAACGCAAAGTTGGCAAAAAATCAGCTTTTCCTGCCCGGTTTTCCTGCAACCAGTCCTTTTTTTTTCTTTCTCTCCGCCGTGGCCTCTAGTAGCCACCACTGATCTCGCCACCATCCTTCCCCTGAAACACCACATCCCATCCATCACCCAGCAACCTCACTGAAGTCAGCAGCAACTCTCTCTCTCTCCCTCTTTTCTCTGCAAAACGTTTCTCTCTCTCCACCACCGCAATCCCAGCAGCAGCAGCAACCACCCTTTCCAGCGGCTTACACTCCTATCAGCAGCAGCTTGGGTAGCATTTTCCTCCTCAGCCACTCCAACAGCTCCAGTCGTGAGCTTTCCCTCTCCTCTGCAGGACCTGCTTCACTCTTCTTCCAACCGGGACCAGTGCACGACGCTTGCCTCGCCGTCTCCAGTCACACCACGCATCACCAGCCAGGCAGCCGACTCTCTCCACGCCAGTTAATTCTCTCCTCCCTGCTCCATCCTTTTCTTCTTCGTTCGTTCTTTGTAGCTGCTGCATGCAGAATTTATCTCTGCATGCAGTGGCTAATTATGGTTCAAATAATTATGTAATCTCAACAGTTCAAATAATTGCACCCGTTTTTTTTGTTTCCCTACCTATGATGATTGCATTCGTTTCAGTATCATGAAGTTTTGATGGGTTTTTGCAAAAAAAATTTCAAAAAAAGGAAAAATAATAATAAAAAAATAATTTCTTTCTTTAAAATATTTTTCTACCAAGTTTTGCTTAATATTGGGTTGTATACTTACAATGTAAGATACAAGTCCGGTATTAAAATACCCGGTTTTCTTTGAAATATTTCAAAAAAAAAAAAGGAAAAAAATGTTTTATTGCATACAGCCAAGTCCTAAAGAATTTTCCAAGCATGTTTTCACAAAAATTCCATTTTCCTCCTATTTTAAAAATTCAAAAATGGATATCATAACTAGTTTATGATCATCCATTAGGGTTTGGCCAAAATATCAAAAACCTTTTCCCAACCTTTTTTTTCTTTTTTCTAGGATCCGGATGTAGACTTTAATATTTATGGGGTGTAAAATTACACGATAATGTACATCCTCGAGTATTAAAGATACAAGGTGTAAGTAAAAGCAATTTTAAAATTCAGACTTTAGAATGGTTAGGATTTAACCAATAAGGTAGAGACTTCCTCACGAGGGGAGATCTGCCTTGAACCTTAGAAAAGACCAGCGAATAGAAACTCGACCTAGAAAAGCAATCAAACAATAATGCAGCTTACCTTAGGTAGGGTGCACTGGGGGTGATGCGTCTTCCCCTTGCACAACCAGTCCCTTACTCAGACTCTCGCAGACCTTAGGTTCCTAGTGACCATAATACTAGGTGGCGACTCCAACGAACCAAGCAAAAATGGGAAAAAAAAAAATCACCAGCCGATGTCGCGCGGATTTTGACGTGCGACAGGCGGAAGACACATATTCCATTGGTAATTAATTTACCGACGAAATCACCGATGAAAATTCTCCGTCGGTGAATCTTTCGTCGGTAATTTTTATTCCGTCGGTAAATAAAAAAAATTATTACCGACGGATTTATTGGCGGAACAGACGCGTCGGTAAAAATATTTTTTATTACCGACGGATTTACCAACAGATTTATCGATGGAAATTTCCATCAGTAAATCCGTCGGTAATTATTTAAAAACATTTTAAAAAAATTCATTTTATAAAATTATAAAATAATTAAATTAACATAAATTTACATTGTATAATATATACTAAAAATGATTGGAAAAAAGAATAAGAAAATCAACTCAAACAAATTTACAACAAATAAACAAAACAAAAAAATTAATTCAACTAAAAAAATTCATATGAAAAAAATGAAGTTGCAATTGCTAAAAAATTAAAAATCCTATAAATAAATCAACTAAAAATTGATCTCATATGAAAAAAAAAATCTCACAACAACATTTATACAATTATTAAGAACAAAATCAATTAAAAATAAAATAAAAAACAAATATAGTGAAAAAAATCATGAAAAAATAAGAAAAAAGAAAAATCTTACCTTAATGTACTTGCAAGTGAAGCTAAGGAAAAAAATTTTTATAAAGCATATTAATTAAAAAAAAAACTAAGAGGATAAAAGAAGAAAGAAGAAGAAGACATACCCGAGTATGGAGGAAAAGAGAAGGAGATGAGGAGAGAAAAGAAGAGAAAGAAATAGATATTGATGTTTTTTACATATAGTGAAGAAAAAGAAGAAGAAGAAGAAGTAGAAGTAGAAGTAGAAGAAGAAGAAGAAGAAGAAGAAGTAATGAGTTTGTCTCTTTTGAAATAAGCAGATTCAGGTTTTTTTATTGGGGCGCGTTACCGACGGATAATTGAATATTAATATTTTTTAATTATTCCGTCGGTAATTTCATTGGTAATATTTAATTTAAATTTTTAATTACGTAAAAAGTTTTCAGAAACCGCCAAAAATTACCAACGATTTTTCAATCCGTCGGTGATTCCGTCTGTAATATTTAAATAAAAATTTTAAATCAATTGAATTTTTTCAGAAAACCGTCAAATAACACCGATGAATTTTCAATCCATTGGTGATTTTGTTCATAAAGAACAACAACTAACAGTGCAATTGGAAGGTGAATAGTTCTGGAGCTCTCTGGAAAATACTGACGGAAAATTCCGTCGGTAATTCCCTTTGTAATTGACATGATGAACAGTGTTCACAGTTTACCAACGAATTTACCGACGAAATAAATTATGTCATCATTTTTTTTTACTTTGTTTTATTTTTTTTCCCATGGTAATTCCCTCGGTATTTTTGTTTGTATTTATTGATTTTCTGGTAGTGTAACGACACCAAGAAAAGTCACTGATAATGTCATTATAGTGATCTTCTATGATGTTGTTGGATTTTTCTTGTCAAAAGTTTTCTAGCAGTATCGATAGTGTCATTATTAGAGCTTCGGTGTGCCTCTATGGTTTTTTTTTTTTTTTTTAGTTTTTAGCTTTCTCTCTCCTCTCTTTTCACAAATTACAAGGATAGATGAGATGGAAAAGATAAAGAAACAAAAAAAGACTATAGAGGTACACTAAAGCTCTAATAATGACACCACCGATGCTGTTAAAAAGATCTCGACAAGAAGAATCCAACGATAATAAGAAAGGTCACCAATGGTGACTAGAGGATGTCACACAAGTTGTCTGAAGGTAAATGAAGCTCAACACATTTGGATGGCTAGCATGGACCCCTTAGCGTCATTGCATTTGTCTTATCGATTCTTTCCAACAGTACCAGTGGTGTCATCATCCGAGTTTCGGTGTGTCCTCGGGGTCTCTTTCTTTCTTTTCTTATTTTTCTTTGTCTCTCTCCTCTCTTTATTTTAAATTGTGTTAGCTTATCTTTAGAATTTAAGATAGTCACATGTGACACTTGCAACTCGCGAGTCACAGATGTCATCTGCAATTCTCTTAACTATGCTATTTTCCTGAATATTTTATATACTTTGTTATTTTATCCATTTGCAAACAAGTGCTAAAAACCCAAAAAAAAATTCACTTTTATAGCTATTTTTTTAAAAAGGAAACAGAGGCTCTACCTCACCAATTAACAAAAAAACACTCTAAAATCCATTAAGAAAACAATTCACACACTTTAAAACCCCATTTGTTTTATGGAATGTGGTTATTTGTAAATCACTTTCCAATTTTTTTTTTTATGTTTGTTTACAATTAAAAAAATTTGTCAATGAAAAACACTTTCTAATAAAAGAAAAATTTAGCTTAACGTTCAAGAAAATATTTTCATTTTCATTTTAGGCAGAAAATACTTTTTAAAAGTTGTGAAAAAAAATCATAAATGACTCGTTATTAGTTGATTATATCATACTTAGTCCTTAATCTTTTGATTGCTATATATTTTATTTTAAATTATTATTTTTCAATTTCATCCATTAGAATTTGATCTTATTTAATTTTAATGTCAACTTTGATCCTTATTCTTTTTATTATTATTTTCTTTTCTCTTATCTTTTTGTTAATTGAAATTTTTTATTTATCGAGTTTGGTCTCTATTATTTTTTTTTACTATTTATTTTATTTGAAATAATTTATGAAATTATAATTTTTTAAAAAAGATTTCATCACCTTACAACTTTTTTGTCTTCATATATAGTCTTTATCATTTTGATTGTTATTTATTTTATTTGAAATCATTTATGAAATTAGATTTTTTTTTTCAATTTTTATCCTTCTTTAACTTTTTTATGTAAACTTCGGTCCTCATTCTTTTAATAAACTTGAAAAAAAAATGAAAAAATTAATAAATTATTCTCCAACTCATTTTTATGATATAGCCAAATACTGAAAAATATTTTCCAACTCATTTTTCATGACACTACTAAACATAAAAAAATAATTCACTTCTCAGGAATCTATTTTCCATATAAACTACTTTTCAATAAACAAACAGAGCCTAAATTTATTATTCATTGCTAAAGTATAATGATTCTTGTGGGGGGTAGTTCAGTCTTTTTGCATGACCTATTGGTCATTAATGAATTGACCTCGTGTATATGTGACTTTTTCAGGTTTTTAGAAAGAGAAAAATGAATTCAATACCCTTCAGATAAAAAAATTAAATTATCACCTGAGGGTATTTAAGTCTTTCACTTTTTAAATATCGTGAAAAGACATCTTTAGCTTTGCAATAAAAAAAATAAAACATGCACCCAAGCGCCTTTGATCTTTTCACATTGGTTTTTTTTGTTTGCACAACCATTGAAGGTCCTTTTAGGTCAATTAGTTAATATTAAAAATTAAAAAATTGATGAGTGATGTACATGCGCTAGAGTGTGGGAGATGCCTACACCTGTATTCTCCTAGAGGTGGCGCGACAGTTTGTTGCTGGCAAGCCTGTTTTTTCTTTTTTCTTTCCTTCTTAAAAAATACAGCTTAGTTCTTTTTATTTTTGGTATTTCGATTTAATTCCTAATTCATTTGATTTCTAAATTTTATTTTTTGAACTTTTAATACAAGTTTATTTGTTTTCAATTTAGTCATTCAATTCCAATTTATCATGTTTTGTTTTTTCAATTCAGTCCTTATTTTTTTGTTTTCTAATTTTTTTCCTGGATATTTTGTTTTGTTGGTTTTCAATTTCATCGTTCAAGTTTAGGTGTAATTTTTTTTTTTTCATTTGATCTTTGTTCTTTTGACTTTTTTTCCTTTTGTTAAAATTAAATTTCTTTTCAATTTAACCCTTCAATCAAGAATTTAGGGTTGCCTTTTAATTTTTTTTTATTTCTATTTTCATCATCATTCTTTTAATTGCTTTTTTTTTTTAATCTTAAATCTTTTTATGTAATTGATTATTTTTCTTGATTTCATCATTTAATGTTTAATTTGCAAAGTATTGGGCTTTGCGTTGTCTTCATGTATGGTGGTTTCAAACTAATAACTTGAGTCATGAGTTTGAAAATTAACGGGTGGTTGACATTTTTTTTTTTGTAATTTTTTTGTTTATTTTCATCATTTGACAATGATTTTTTTAAAACAAGATTGGCTTTATGGTTTTTTTTATATCAACCACCAAGTTTTTTTCTTAAAGGGCGAGCCAACCTAGGTTAACCCTTATTGTTTATGGGTCAAACATGCATCCAATTTAAATAAAGTCTAAACTAATTAAAATAAGGTTTAAAAATAATAAATAAAATAAATAAAACAATAGTCTAAAATTAGTTTTCACCCTTTACCATATATAATAGTAAAAAATATCCAAGATAAATAATTGTTGAAGGATCCTTGCTTAATAAAATCTCAATGCCTTGTAAAATAAGAATTAATTTTTGACCAATTAATTCTTTTTGTTTGATATGAAATCCTTGTAAAATAAGTAAGCCAAAGGTTGTCACATAAGTTCCCAATATCATTAAAGGCTCCTTGTAGTGAATGGAATCCATAACTCTTAAGGAAATAATATCTTTTTTGTTTTTGCACTTTGTTGACATATTTTATGCTTAACTTAAAACACATCATTTTTTCTCGTCTTTAGGACTTAGAGGGCCTACCATATATCATTGGAAAGATACAAATATCTAGTTTCTTATTCAATTAGAATCACATCCAAATCCTCATATAGCTTCAAATATGATTCTAGAAGTAAACAAAACTCTAGAGTAGTAGATTTAATTTAGCTTATTGAACTCCTTTTGGATCCATTTTGTTTTAGGCCTTATAATACACCCAATGGAACTCTTAATGGATTCTTTGATGTCATAACCAAGATCACACCATTTTATTTTTTTTCCTCTCTCCTCCTTGTAATTCATGAAGAGATAGGAGAGAGAGAAAGTAAAAAAACCACAGAGACATTAAAGCTCTGATGATGACATCACGAGTACCATAAAAAAATCTTAACAAGACGATTCCAACAATATCAAGTAAGGTCACAAATGATGAACGAAGTTAGCCGCATAAGTCGTCCAAAGGTGTTCGGCCTCACTTGCTTTTGGGTCGCTTATATGGCCCGCTCCGGTAACCGTTAGTGACCTTTCTCTCTCCAATTGACAACCACTACCCAAAAACTCTTTTTCTTTGACTGAAAATCTCCTTCTTAATTATAGCCTAGGTCACACCACTACAACACGACCATCTTCATCCCTTCTCACTTTACTTGAATCAATCACCTTTCTCTTAAAGGATCACCATCAGACCCAAAACAACTAGTCATCATCCCTTTCTATTTTGACCAAACAACCAATCAAATCCATTAAAAAAGCCTAATATAACCATACATCATATCATAGCTACGCCTAAACCAACCCATGACAAACCCTTTATAAATAACTAACCCATTAACAACAATATCATAGACAAACAACCTTTTTCCTCTCTTCCCACTCTAAACCAAGTTGCATAGCAATAATGACCCCTATTCCTCATGTCTAAATAACTAATGACCTAAAAACCTTTCTTCCCATCTGATCTCAATCCCTCAGCTTGAAATCATAACCTTTTTTTCACCAAAATCAACCTAAAAATTAGCTCGAGATTTGTATCAAATCCTAGTCAAAATAACCTAGTTTCTTTCCCCTATATTGAGACCCAACATCCAATGGTTTTAACCTTTTTCTACAAGTCACTGATGGTGCGTGAAGCTTACGTGTCACAATCCACCTGATTTATCTATGCATCGAAATTATCTAGTGCTGATGCATCTAGTGAGCATAGGTAACTCCTAAAGGTCATTTTAGAACCCTAACATATTGGATTATTTATTATAGGTAATTGTTATCATGATATTGATTTTTTTATATTGATGAATATTTGAAGTGTTATGTGTTTACGTTGTTATGTTGCAGCCCAAGGGTATGAAGTAGTCGTAGATTTATTTTTTAAGGTGAAATAAAGATAAAATCAATACCTTACAATGGAGTTAGGAGGATCAAGTTTGAGTTTGAATGATTTGAGCTGTAATGGTTTAGTATTGATATAGAAATTTGATGCATATATCATTGTGTTTGTGTATCAACAATATTTTATTCAAGAACTCAATTTAGGATCAAATGATATGTTATCAGCTCTTATCCTTGGACATTGACTATTGATAGAACTAGTTGATACATGATTACATATTTCTTTGTGTTGTTTTCATAATCCCCCCTGACTATGTTATATATAAAGTTATCTTTTATTTGAGAACTCAAAATAGGATTAGATGACTTATTAAACAACTCATATCCTTGAATATTGACTATCAATCTTTGAATTGGTGAATATTTATGTGTTGTTTATTGTGTGCCTTTTATTCGAGAACCCAACTTATGATTAGATGATCCAACTCTTATTATTGGATGTTGATTATCGAGTATATGAATTGGTGAATATGCATTTTTTTATCATTCATCATGTGCTTCATTTTGTATATGGTGTATGGGTTGTGACTTATTTTGAGAACTCGACCTAAGAATATAAGACATGTTATTAGCTTCTATCTTTAGATGTGGACCATCAAATATTCAAATTGGCAAACACATATTTAGGTCTTGTATTATGTTTATTTCTATATTTGATGAATGAGCTTTCATTTGTTTTAAGAACTCAATCAAGAATTAGATGACTATTCTTAGTTCCTATCCTTATATGTTGACCACTGGGTATTTGAATTAGTGAATACATATCTATAATTATATTGATATATGGAGCATTTTCCTTGATATTATGAGCAAGTTGGGTTAGATTGATATGATCCCATATAATCCATAAAGGTTCAACACCCATCCTTAACTCACTATCCTGCAAGTTCAATGCTTGACAGTTGTTAAAGTGGAGATTAGAATGTTGTCTAGCTTAAATCCATAACCACTCTATTACATTAGATAAGAGACAAAGATAAAGATAGAAATGAGTTTCTATCTTGGTCTCGGGATAATTTTTAGTTGTTTTATTGTCTTTCTAAAGAGAAGGATCTAAAGAGAAGGAACATAAAGGGCAAAAATAGAAATATAATTATTATTTTTTCCATAAATGTCTCTTTAAACCTTCTATAACTTCAATTTCTATCATTACATTAAGATACGAATTATTGATTTCAACTAACTTAATTTTCACTATTAGATATACGAAAACAAGAAAATATAAAAGCAAAAATCATAAAAAAAAGTATGAGAAACATAAACAAGAGAGAGAAAGAGAAATAAAGAATAAAGAGAAAACGATGACTAGATAAAATCCAATCAAATTACTGAACAAGGCCCACCAAATGCAAGCTCTTATAATAATAAGAAGCTCTTAGACAACTAATTTGGCAATTTTATTATCCCATTCGAGAGATACATAGATTTGGAGTTCTAGATTTAAAATGCTTAAAATTAAGTTTTATGTAGATTAGTTGTTAAAAAATGATTTTTAATGTTAATTTTGTGTTTATAATCTTAAGTGGAGTGTTTTCATCTTTTTTTTTATATGAAAATAAAATCATAAATTAATATTTTCCCATTTGACTGGTTAGTTAATCAAAATTCAATAATAAAATTCAAAAACCAAATAGAGTTTGGACAATGATAAATGACAAGTTGTTAATTATTTTTAGCCCAAGTGTAATCAATCCTAGTAGTGATTGGGCTTGGTTATAAGCTTGGACATATTTTTATTTTAATCAAATAT
The DNA here is from genome assembly GCA_018804465.1 of Populus tomentosa. NCBI lineage: Eukaryota > Viridiplantae > Streptophyta > Magnoliopsida > Malpighiales > Salicaceae > Populus > Populus tomentosa. Next base: position 9,704,478 of record CM031977.1, on the reverse strand, counting down.
ATTTTATAACATACACAACACATTAATTTTTATGGATATTTTTTAAGAATGTAATTGTACTAAAAGTTTGGTTTTCTTATTTCATCAAACCATGGGAAAATGAATTGCTAAAAATAAAATAAAGTATTTTATACAATTTGATAATTTATAACAATTAAAAATCAAATTAATATCATTATTGAAAAATTAATATAATAGAGAAATGAAAACTAATCATGTTGTCTAAGAAATTGTATTTAATGATGAAGTGACGGTGATTGAATGATAATAAAAAAATTTTGTATTTGCGATGAAATTATTATCTTGCATGAAAAATTTATTGTTTTAATTATTTATTTTATTATTAAATATATTTAAAAAATTATTTAATGATCGAGTAAATTATAATTTAATTATATATATATTTTTTATTAATGTATTCTCTTTTTTACAATGATTATAATTTCCTTAGCATGATTTTGATGGATGAAAAAATTATTATTTCAAGTTAGTTAAAAAACAATAATCCTCACTATAGACTAAAATAAAAGTACTGGTATTTATTTATTGTTTCAAGCATTGTAAATCAAGGATAAAACAAACTTTTTTCTATTTTGTTTCTCATCATTCAAACAAAATACAAAAATATTCATCATCTTGTATAATCTTGCCAACACAACTCCGAATCCTTTTCTCTTATCCCATATGTTCCATGTATTTCCGTTTTTTTTTTTTTTTATCCCGACGAGATAATTACTAGAGATTCCCTTATTCAAATCCAATCCTTTTGATGAGTTGCATGGGTCTTGAATTTGGGCTCCTGGATCATGGACAGGCCGGGCCGTTCTTAATCCAAAACCAACGGTTAGAATTTATGTTTTTTTGTTATATATATATACATGAAAAAAAAATAAAAATAAACGAATGGATAGTTTTGTAATTTAGAAGTTTGATTTTCAATTCCCGCTTCCCATTTCCCAATTTCCAAATCTGAAATCCCTAACCGCTACTATTGCTGACAGCACCGACACCAAGAACTGAAGTATAATAAACTGAAAAGAGTAAAATTTTGCTTTTACATTTGTCTTTGTAATGTAATTGAAGAGAAAAAAACTGCAATGTGATTCGCGGAGGAGAAAAGATCGTTCGCTTTGCTGCTTCTTCACGCCCTGCCTATTTTATGTCCCCAGATCTAATCTCGGTATCTGCTGCATCCTTCTTCAAATTAGGGTTTCTAATGCTTTTCCTTTTTCAACTTCAAATCCAATGGTTAATATTTCTCCTTTTTGTTCAATCCTATTAGTAGTATGATTTTGTTTTTTAATTTTTAGCCAAATGACTGCTGAGGCGAAGACATTTTGGATGAAGATTAATTTTATTATTTAGTTTTACTTCTGAAGAAACCTGTATCGATTAATCTTATTTGCAGCCAAAGGTTTTGCACTTAGAAGAGACTTTGTTAGGTTCTAAATCTGGAAAGTTATATACGAAAACTTCTGAAACTGACACCTTATCTTCATCATTTCGTGGAATATAACAGGTTAATGTTCGCCTTAGCCCTACTATTCTGTTGCAACTGTGATTTTTCTGGGAAATGTGGCTCACTTGAAATAGATTTGCAGCAGCAGGCAGTTTTTCATGATAATTTTCATAAGAAGAATATGGAACTATGTTCTATGCTGCGAACTAATGTTGGGAGTTGATAGAAAAGCTACATGTGGATTGCATTTGTGCTCTCTCCTGTTGAATCTCAGATGTTTGTGTGGCCATAAGAAAAGAAAAAATTGTTTTCCAAAGTGGGGTACTGGAGAAGTTGCTGTAACCTTGTTTATGAGGCATTACTTGAAAAAACTAATTATCACTTCAACTTGGATTTTTTGAAGAGATCTTATGAATAGTTGATTACTGCTAGATACACGTTAAAATTTAATTTTGGGATTGTAAGAGAAACATGTACTTCTCGCTTTCATGTATGACACGTGTTGTTCTCACCAGCTTCTGCTTGTTGACTTTTTTATGGTGCAGAAAGAAATAGAGTATGAAGTGCAATGGACAAGATACTTGTAAATCAAGCTCCTCATCATGTATGGATGTTATGATTGACGAGGAAAGTGTTACCATGGACAAACTACATGTGCCCAAACTTAATCTTGAGCCACAGCAGATGAAGCGAAAGAAATACAATCTGCGGAAAAGCTTAGCATGGGACAAAGCTTTTTTCACTGAAGAAGGTGAACAACGAACCTTGGAATCAATTGTCCTCTTTGGTTACTAATGTTTTGCACCTCAACTTTACCATTGAACCTTGGGGTTCCTTTCTTTTTGGCCAGGTGTTTTAGATCCATTAGAATTATCAACACTCAGTACAAGAGTTGACAGGCCTGTGTCCCGTGGAGGGAGAGAGTTACTATCCGGTGGTTTGGACTGCATCAATGAGTTACCAGATATGCAAGCACCTGAAGATAATTTGTTCAAGGAATTGCCTCCAAACACTCTTGCTGATGGAGGCATGGTTACTCGTGTCTTCTCTCCAAAGCCTGTTTCATTAGGAAGAGATGAAGCTGGCCCAGCTTCTGTGGTTAGTTTTTCCAAGTTCATCTGCACCCCATTTCTTTATACTTTTTTATTGCTTAAGCTGTTCTATTTCTCTTGTTTCATTCATCGCATTGTTTAAAAATTGAAGGAAATTTTACTATTCTTTTTGTTATACATGCTTTTCAGGCCAAGCGAAAAATTCTTTCAGCCTCTAATATTAGTCAAAGTGCATCCAAACGCAGTGGTTGCCCGCGACCGGTGGCATCATCTTCATATCCTTTAGGTTCTGTTTTGTAATAAATAATGAAACAATGGATTGTCCCCATAGGCTTATCAATGCTGTTCTTAATCTATTTGTTCCTATGGAAATGTTATTCTTAACTTCTATGAACTCTTAGAAGGCCTCCCACTACAAACAAAACTAAAGCGACAACAAAAGACTCAAAAGTTTCAAAACTATTAGCTCCAAAGCCAGATCCCTCGAATGTTTATGCTGCTCCTAGATCCAGCCACTTGAAACGTAATCAGATTCCTCATCCAGGTGGTCTTTGTGTATATTTGTGTATTTCATCTGTAAAGCAGTTTAGATTTTTATGTCTTTACTGTAAGTTTCAAACCTATTTTTTCATCTGCATGACTTTCAAAAGAATACTAAGATTTCATAATTAGTTCATGGGTGATAAATTTTGCTTACAGAGGGTTTTCTTGTTCAATGTATAGTTTCTTTTCTGTTATATCTGAATTTGAATAGTCAATTTCACATAGAAAAGCAAATTGATATTTCTATTTTCTGTTGATTTATAGTAGGTAATGGTCAGAAGAATATTAGATCAAAGGGCACTTCAACTAATACCAGAAGTGTTCGAAAAGACATGGAGCTTGGTCCTTCTGACAAACTGTTGCCAAAATCCACTGCTCATCATGCTAGAAGTAAGGTAGTGAGAGCCTGAACTTTTCGAAGTTTTGTAATACTAAACGTGTCCTGGAATATCATGTTCCTGGTTTTACTGGTTGTATATCAAGATATTAGTTTTTTTTTTCTTTTCTCCAGATTACAGAAGACTAGCAGATTCTGTATCATATCAGTATGTCCTTATTTTCTAATATGCTTGCTTCATTGGGATCTTTTAATATGTACAGGTCAGCCTGGTGCCAAAACAACATTCATCAACAAATACACAGCACCCCCAGGTTAACCTAGCAAATAATTGCTCAGAAGTGATCCCAGATCTTGTACGTCCAGTTGCTGCACATCCACTAAATGGCTCTGATAATAGTACCTGCAAAATTGCAGTTTCTTTCTCGCAAAATGCTTCCCGCAACAGTGAAAACATGCAATGTACAGAGTCTCAAACAGCAAAAGCATCAGGCTTGCGGATGCCATCACCATCACTGGGATTTTTTAGTCAAGTATGCTCACTTAAACATGACCACATAAATATAATAAGTTGCATTTTAACCGAAATAATGTTTGATTAGATGCTTGTTTTTTTCCCTTCTGTTCATTTATGGTGCAGTCGAAACCTGCTGGTTCGCTTAGCCTCCTAGAAAGAACTCAAACTGGCAAACTTCGCGAGTCTAACATTCCTAGTTTGCACAAAGCTACCCTCTCAAATAATCAGTGTCCCTGGCAACCATCCAATGAAACATCTGCATCCTTGAATATGAGGAGCAATGCTGCTGCTTCTGTCAATCCTACTTCACAGGGAAAGGTCAAAGGCAATTCAGAATTAAAAAATAAAGAGAAGATGTTTCAGGCACCGCTTAACTCTAGGACTTGTGATGGGCTAGATAATCAGCAGCAGTTGCACGACATTCATGACAATCAGTTGCTCTTGAAAGGTGGCCCTTGTGAACAACTGAAGAAAGGTCAACATAGCAAGAAAGTCACTGAGCTTTGCCTCAAAGGTAGAGATACAACTGCGGCTGGATTAGACTACCCCCATTCTAGATTCAATGTTAGCCTCGTAGCAGAAGTTGATAGTCTTTCAGAGAAAAATTGTGTGACTGTCAATCATCACATTGAAGACAGACAATACATTCCAATCATCAAGGATAACAGTGACTATTCGGATTTTCCATCTCTAGGTATGAGTACTAATAGTGATGAGGGTACCCAAAAAGTGCACGTTCAGTTAGCCAGGATGCAGGGAGATAATGACCAGACTGTGAAACAGTCTGAGCCAATGAAGCTTGACACCTGTCATGTTTATCTTGTTTCTAATGCAGAGAGTTTGAGCCTATGCTTGAACAATGGTACTTCAATTGAGGAGAGATCAGCTGAAGAGCTTAACAACTGTCGTGGTTCAAATCGTGCAAATGCAGTTCTTAAATCCCAAGACTGTAGTACAGCTGAACTGGAAATTCCTTATAGGCCATCTTGCTGTAATGATATACTGTACACAAACAATGAATCTAGTGAAAGTGGAAACTTGTATACGGAATTGTATGTGGAAAATGTGCAGCTGCAGTCTGTAGATGGTAATCTACCAATCAAAAGGGACGAGAAAAGTATGCCAAACACTTTGGCGGAGTATAATCTGCCGTCGATGATTATTAGTGATCCAAGTGAAAAAACTGCAAAACAGACAGAGCTTCCCTTTCCATGCCTTGTAACAGAACAAGCTATGGCAGATGATTGTGGATTGCAACATGATGGTTACTTATTGCATGGAAAAAGATTCTTCTCTGAAGAATCCAAGGAGAAGAATCTCCTTCAAAGTGCTGAAGATATGGTATCAAATGTTAATGCTTCTGGAGGTATATTGGAAAGTTCCGGAGTTCTTAGTTCAAAATCACCTGCCAAGCAAGATTCTAGTTCTAATGCAGCTGGAAAGTCAGAGTGCTTGCATGTGGAAAACCCTTTGGTATCTTCTGTAGACAAAGGGCTAGTTAAGGTTGCTTCTGAGATAAATGATATGAGTGGGGACAAAAGTTTAGTAAGTAAATGTGATTCTTCGGTTAAAAAATTCATTGTTTCCTCTTATTTACAGCGAGGAAATGATGCCAATGGAAGGGGTTCTTCCATTCCAGAGAATAATTGCTCCACTTGTATGCATGATGTGAACGAAGACATGGAGAAAACTAAGGTGATAACTTCTTTCTGTGAATCTGATCAGGACAATCAGAGTCAAAGAGCATTTGATGATATGTTGAATTCTAAGAGCCGATCTCTTGAAGAACAAAGGGAATGCAGTAATAGTAACATTGCAAATGTCAGAGGAACTATTGCAAGTGAAGTGGAAAGTCTAAATGGTATTCACCAATGTGAAATAATGGAACAAACAAATGAACTTGCTCAAGTTAATAGAATTACAAAGGAAACAGTAATGCAAAATGCATCCGTGCAGTCCTCAGAAGAAAGTCCGTTATCTGATAGCCACAATTGTAACATTAGTCCTTTGGTATCAAATAAAACTTCTACAGTAATGGTTGATGACATTCGAGAACTTGAAGAACATCTAGCAGTTCAAAATCCTTACGTGATGATTGAGCAAGCTCCCCTGGAAAATCATGAATTTTGTTCGGATGATAGCCTGTTGCTCATGAATAATACTTCTGTAGAACTGCAAAAGGGAGATCTTCAAAATGTTCTGGGTGTTGGTTTAGAACAGGGTGATGGCTTGTGTGAATCAAGATGTTTTGATGTTGACACTCAAGTACCTCATATTAAAAATGCTGGTTCAGATATGGATAAAAAAGCTGAGCACACATTTATGGTTAATACAGAGCCAGGTTTCATGGAGATTCTGCCATCAATTGAAAACTACAAATGCAGTATGGATAGTAAGAATAGGAGCGATGATGAGCTGATTGATCAAGCTGCTTCCTTGGAATTTAATTCATCTTCAGACAAGAGCAGGCATCAAATTGCATCATCAGTGGATAATTGTGACTCTAGTTCGTTTTGCTGTTTGAATGCGAAGTCTAAGTTATTAATGAAAACAAAAGAGAAATCAAGTCAGGGAGTCCAGCAGGATGCTGAAGTTGATTTATCAGATAGGAATATTTTGCCAGAGGAAGCTCTGATTAAAGTTCCTCAGACCAGTAGCAGTCCCAGCATTGAAGTGCAGCATGAGTTGGATGTAATGTACCCCACGGATGATAAGGCTGCAACATTGTCACTGTAAGTGTTTTAATCTGAATCACTCTGATTTGTTATTTTTATAGACATACTCCAATTCTTCAGAATCCATCTGAAAATTTGTAATAACAGCCAGAAACCTGTTAAAAACAAGAAACAAGATGCTTGTGTTATAAAACCACCACCAAATGTGGTTCCTTTTTCCGATGAGTGGTTGGCGGCATTTGAAGCTGCTGGAGAGGTAATTGACTGAGACTACAGTAAATGATTTTTATGAAACATAAGTAGTGGCCTCTAATTAAAAAACTTTTGCAGGAAATTCTAACCATGAAAGGTGGTGCTGTACGAAATTCACCCCCTGACAAAGTTCAACATGAACCTGGTCCGTGGTCCCCGGTATGATCCTTTTTGCTCTACCCTCTTTTCAAATAATGTCAGTAAGTTCTTGATGCAATGGGACTTTTTCGGTGGGTCAATGGAGGAGGGGACGTTTCTTATATAATTAATGTCTTGTAAATGGTACTGGTAGACGAGAAGGATTCGTTTGGGAGCCGAACTAAAAAATCATTTTCTTGGTGATAAAATCTATAAATTTCAGTTAAGATATAGCAGAGCTCATCCGCTTGCTATAATATAATGGTTAAGAGTTTTAATTCACTATTGATCTACAGTAGGGCATGATACGATGAAATCATACTTAATTTTTATGAATCTGGTCATTAGCTTCTGGTTGAATGCATGACTGTTTTGAGAAGGGTGTAGGAGACTGATGCAGGGGAAGTCTACCCTGAGAATTTATGGAAGAGAAGCTGATTATTTACCGGTATTTGGTTTGATAATTATAACTTGCATGGTTTACAGGTACGCCGGAAGAACGCTCAAGGGATTGGGCCATTTGATTGTACAAAATTCATGAACAACAACACCCCACCTTCCACTTCTAATTGAGGCGACATGGTTCGCTAAAAAATCCAAGGCCTGGACCATTGCATCCTATGTCTCTGTTCTAATTGAGGAGATTCAGCTGATCATTCTTCTATGACTAACATTGTCACTCTCTAAAATCATGATATAAAAAAATTAAACAAATTCTGATTATGTTTTTAATTTTCTAATTTGTGATTTATGTTTCCTTCAACTCGGGGAATAGCACTTGTAATATTTGATGCTAAAATGATCGCACGTGGAAACAACACTTTGACATTTGAATATTGATGCTTGAATTCATGAACTTCAATTTCCTTGCATTTTACTTCCACCTGCAGTGTTCTAAGACAAAAGTACTTGGATTGTGAATTTCAGAATTTGCTGACAAATGTATTTTATAGAGATTTTGCAATATCTCGCTCGCTTCTTAAAAAATGAGGGTTCAAACAGGATTTTTGACCTTGGTAGTGTGATTTATATACTCGCAGTGTTATCATTTAAATCACCTTTTGGATCTCAATTTGCACCCATCCTCAACTGTTGACTCTTTAGTTGTGTGCCTCAACTATTGACTCTAGATTATTAAGTGATGATAACTTTGAATTCCTGCTACTAAATTTCGACACCTTTCTTATGGATGATAATGAGTTTTTACAATTTTTATATTTTATCATAAGAAACTTAAATCTTTATATTCATTTCATGGAGTTTTGAGTATAGATATAAGTATTTATTATAAGAGTATTATATATTATTTAAAATAAAATAAAATAAAATAATAGTAGTAATTTCATTATTTAAATTGTGTGTTAAATCAATATTGAGATATGAATATGTTATACTAAATCGGGTTTTTAAGGTAAATTTGACAATATATATGTTCTATTCATTACCCATCGAGCAAAATAACCATAAATATAATGTCATTGCTATTGTGATCTTTAAAATGTGATCTTGAAGTGGACCATTATAAAGAGGAGGCCTTTGACCAAAGTCAACATATTTTCAAGGGACTGAGTTCGCAAAAAAATTTATGAATGTTATGTTATCATTGTCTCTTATTTTTAAGAAAGTCAAACTCCTTTTATTCTAATTTGCTTCTCATGCGTGCTTAACGACTCTTTACTTTTAACAGACACTTTTAGAGATGTCATTTGTTGCTCATTCTGGTTGATAAAACCAACCATTGGCATTTGAAGAGATTAAATGTTACATGGAGATTTTGTTAGGTTCCAACCTTTTTGCATTTTTAACATTGAAATACTTTATATGAAATTGAAAATAACTCTTGATACTTATTAATGAGTCTTAAAATCCAAGATGTTTAGAAATAAGGTTGTAATGTTGGATAATTGGTTGATCTTCTAGTTCAAGCAATTTGATTCATTCTATATAATCAAGATATCTGATGACTTGATATGGAAAGCCTAGAGGGTTGGTAAGTGGTAGCAGGTGATGTCTGGTAAATCAAGTGACTGATAATTATAGTAGTAGCAAGTGGTGTCTGATAAGTCAAGTGACCAATAGTTATAATAGTAGCAGGTGGTACTTGATAAGCTAGGTAACCAGTAGTTATAATAGTAGCAGGTGGTGCCTGATAAGCCAACGTGACTGATAGCTATGGTAGCAACAGGTGATGCCTGGTAGCTGTGGTAGTAGAAGATAGTGTATGGTAAGCTAGGTGCCTGATAACTGTGGTAGTAGTAGGGTGTGCCTGGTAAGCCACGTGATTGGTAGCTCTAGTAGTAGTAGATAGTATCTGGTAAGTCAAGTGACTAGTAACTAGTACCTACAAAATATCTTTTTTGATGGATGTCAGGACTTTGCAATGATAAAGTCAGTAACTTTATAAAAAAGAAAAAGTACAATGATATTTTAGAGAGATAGATTCTAAAAATACTTGTGCTTAAAATATTAAAAATGAAGAGATTGTGAACCTTTGACTTAAAGAATTCATGATGTATTTATAGCCCATGAATCTTGTCCTTTTATAGAGAGGAGGGGATAAATTGTAATTTTATTCTTTTGATATTTAAGTTGTATTCTACTCAAAATAATACGTATTGGATTAGTATAAAATAATAAGAGATTCGTGAGATTCTTGAAAAATCCCTAGTAAGTGTTAGGGTTGAGCCTATTAGAGGTGAGAAATGGATCCAAATGCATTGCCTAAACCCAAGCATGTTGGGCTCGGGGTGCTCTCTTAAGCCTGAGCATGTTTGGCTTGGACATAGAAGCTTGAGCCCACAGGGGTACACGTCCAACATGGACGTACGCCCTACATGGACTCTGGTTTCTTGCCCGAGCCCATGCCTTCTAAAGAGGTGGGCTCAGACAGTATCTCGAGCCTAAGATCATTGGGTGTTGGGCTTAAGCTACCACACTCACGCACACTCTCCTTGAGCTCTCTGTTGTACATTTTGCTTAGGGTACCAAGCTTGAGCCCAATAAGTGTTTTTTTGGCCTATATTGGGGGAATGTTTTGGTCTTATTTTGGGGGGGGGGGGTTCATTTTATTTGGATCTATCACTTATTTTACTTAATACGAGTAACATGTCTACTATTAATGACTACAAGATTTATCATTTATTGGCTAGAAACTTTCCCATCAACAATGAAGTTTGTTGGTTGCTAGATATAGTCCTCACTTTTTGTAATAAAATTTCTTGTATTTTCTCAGGTATGTTACTTTAATATTGTTTTCTTTCCATCATATGCTATTGAAAATAAAAATTAGACATGTATGATTTTTTTATCCTCTAAAGTGAGACATATAAATTGAATTCTATAGTTACTCCAAGAAGTAAGTGGTTCATATCCTTTGCTCTAAGAAGTAACTGGTTCATATCCTTTGCTCTAAGAAGTAACCACCACCAATTAAGGAATATTAATTCAAATATCTCGAAGTTGCTTGAGATTCATGAGAGATATGCATCTTATGTCTCCATCCAATGGTTGCTTAGCAAGTATGAGGTTGGGGAACCTTACTGAGATGGTAAGGATCCCAAAACACATGGTTGGATTGATCTTGGCATAAGCTAGAAGTTTTTTCATATTAAATTATCCTTGCAAATTATCATGTATTTAGTAGAAAAACTTCACATTGAAATGGACTTTCCCTAGCTGAATTTGGGGATTGTGTTGTTCCTAGGAACAAGGGTCACTCTGATATTTAAACTAGTATTTGAGTTTGGTTGATCAAATGACAAGCATGTAAAAAATTAAGGGGATGAAAAATAATTTCTAGTTGTGTGTAGAGAAGCTTTGTGTGTTCTCTCTATTTTGATGAGTTGAAAAATAGTCTTTCTTGAAAAAAATTTGGAGCAACTCACCATGAAAGGTGACAGTTCTATTTTGTAGTCCACTCATGTCACATGGTAGTTGGCATTGTGGTAGCTCTAACTGAAGTTGTTGTTGAAGTTGTAGCTTATACATCTCAACATACATGGTGGTAGCACAAAAAAATAGAGTCTAATAATAATAAAAAAAAAAAAAAGAGAAAGGGAGGAGAGATAAAGGGTGTTGGGCTTGTTGGGCTCTGCAAATTGGCTCAACCAAGTTACATGGTAGCCGGGTCTATCGAGTTTACACATAACAATCCCGATCAAGGTTGCACCAGCCTCGGTGTGGGTTGCATATATAGTTTATATCGGGGTTATCAAGTAAAGACTGAATCTTGTTTTTTTTTTTTTTAATTATTATTATTATTATTATTTGTCTTTCCAAGTCTTGTAAGCATACATGTTTGGAAGATTTTAACGAGCTAAAAAGAAGAAGAAAATACGTAGTGTAAAAATTTATCTTTGCCATGCTTGCACAAAAATATTACTTTATAGGCATGCCTTGGAATGTTATCCATTTTTGGTGAATTTGTGAGAGATTTTTGTCAATGTTTTCTAGAGAAAAACAAATGATCTTTTAGAAACAATAGTTGGACTTAGAGAGAAAGATCTCTAATCCTTTTGGAGATATGTGATCATGAGAACTTAGAAATAATTTGTCATGAGGACCTGAAAATAATTGGTCACGGAACCTGGAGATAAGTGGTCACGGACCTGAAGACATAATAGAGATTGAATGGAGATTGTTTTCCATGGAGACATTTTATATTTGGAAAAAACTTCATGAGTTCAAGAGAGCAAGAAAGAGAATCAATTATCAAGCAGCAGAAATATGGCTAATGAAGGTCAGACAAAAAGGACATTGACTTTTTCAGGCAGTGAGGCTGCAGTCTAAGAATGTGGAATCTGCAAAGGTCAACCGTGAGGTTCATGTCAACCTCGATTTATCAAAGCCTCAATCTGAAGAAATGAATGATGAGTTGGAAATAGAGAAGCACATGCAAAGCAATGGAAATCGGGCCACAGCTTGTCAGACAGACGGGTTATTGGTGTTTTTTGGAAGTGAAGCAAGGTCCAGGAACATCGAATCATCAGGCTCCCATGAGATTTATGACTATCTTGCGTTATCAAAGCCTAAATTTGAAGATGCGTGAAAATGACTTCAAAAGTGAGGAAGGGAAGAAGGAATTACACTTGACTAATAAAGAGAACGTTGAAGGCAATATTCTGCAGGAAAGTTGCCTGAAAAGAAGTGGCCAAGATGACGCAGAGATTATAGGGGTGAATTAATGAGAAAAACTCTGATGTGAAATCAGCTGTAAACCGTGTCGTCAGACCGGAGCATGGAGGAAGAAAATGAAATGCACGTGCAGAAAGATAAACATGTTGACACCGCTGGTGTATTGGAAAGCAGTCCAAACCTCAAGAAGTGTGCCTGTGCTATTGAACCAGACCCAGATAGTATTGGTGAGATTACGACAGAGGCGTCGAAAAAGTAATGGCAAAGATGTTGCAGAGTTCATGGGGGTGAATGACAAAACCTCTGCTGTTACAGCAGCTGTTAAAACCATGTCATCAAACCAAAACAAGAGAATAAAAATGAAATGCATGTTGAGGATGGTAAATGTGCTGATGGCACTGCTGTCCTGTAAACGAGGAGTTGCTCGGGACAAATGAGAGAACTTAAAATATTTAGGAGGCTCTTCTTGAGAGGTTGAGGTCAAAATGAAGCTTATCAAGTATTAGAAAACCTGATTTTGAAGCCTGGGAAATAAACAACATGAAGATCAAGGTATGTATCTTTTCCTTTTTTGTCAGCATCAGCAGGATTGGATATTAAAATCTTTTTGCTAATGCAGCATCGTAAATGCTGCTGGAAACAATGGCTTGCTGGTTTTAGTGCAGTTTTTAAAACATTGGGTTTACCAAAATCCTAGTTCTTTTTGGCTAGGATAAATTTACCTGTTGTGGGATGCAAAATTTTATTGGGGAGCGATCCAGCTGCGCGAGTTTGATGCTTATGAAAAAGCCACCTCTTCATAGGCCAAGTAATATCTAATTCCTCTCTAATTCGTAATTATATATTAAAATATGTTAACATATATATAATTATGTTAATTATCTATTAAAATAATTATATATGTGTGCCCTAAGATGTATATGCAGTCATGATCTCCCATGAAAACTTTATGCCAATGTATCAAAATGATCATGTGTCTCTGTATATCATGATTTTTCTTTAGTAATTTTTTGCAAAACAACGTCCAAAATTAATATTAATTAGTCCCAAAATATGCAACCGTCATCAAAACATGTCTGAAGTTGATGTTTCTGCATATAGTTACAGACACAGAATAATCAACGAGGTCAATGGGCTTGCCTCTTTCAATTTATCATGATGGCTTCAACTCATAACTAGGACATGGATACGAGAGCAGCATCTTCCAAGTGAAATGCCAAAAAGTTTAGTTTCCAATCCCATTTTAGAACGCATCCTCACCTAACACTTTTTCAGTAAACTTGGAAGGAATGGAACATCATGGGGAATAAAAAAAAGGTGAACCAGTAAAGCCTCGTAAAGAAAAAGGGCATAATTACACAGGGAAGGAGATGATTCCCTACTCATTACGCTCAATTCAAAACGGAGTTTCCTAAGCCCAACTTTGACGAAGCTTGCTGTCGTCTTCCTGCTATAAAAAAGCATATCATTTTGCTTTTCATTTGACATGGCCATGGTGGGGCTTCAGAGACATGCTCAGTGAGGGACAGTAGGCAAGCCATTTCTTATTTGTCTTGTTAAAGAAGCATGCAAAGCCTTGGAGCAAAGAGTAATCTGCTCTCCCTGCATCGTTCTTTTTTTCTTTTTTTTGACTGGTAAATGATTCGTTCCTCAGTACTTTTGATGCAGTCCGTTCCTTTTGTTTGACCAACGACAATCTAGCCTGAACGCAAATCTCCGTTGAAGATCATCAGTGATTTGAAGGTTTAATTAAATTGGAAATAATTAAATTATAGAAACAAAATTACAGCTAGTGGAAATGATTAAGACTAGTTTTAGACGAAACACCGTTGCGCAACTGATTAGTTAAGGCTGTAGTTTTCAATAATTAAACAAGCAAGCACATGCTCTTCCTAGTCAACCATCAGAACAAGTTGAGGATTAATTGTTTGGCAGCTGAGAAACTTTAAGAATAGTATGTTCCTAATCAGATTGATAGAGATGGACGCAAGAATTTAAAGATAATTAATTAGACAAATGCATGGTTGTTACAAACTCACCATGTTTCTGAGTCACGTGTTTGACCATGAAGATAAATTTGATTTGATCACTAATTTGTATTTGTATTTGTATTGTTCAATTCGGTGACTTTTTAGAGCTTGATTTGTACTTATTATCCCTTTTTTACTTTTCAAATAATGCCACTTTAATTGGTTTATAAAATAAATATATAAAAAAAAGAACAATAGTTTTTATTTTATAGTTTGACAATGCATGTTGCTCTTAAAATTATTTATAAGTAGCGATTTTTTTATTGTGACGGACATAAGAGATGGGATTGTGAAAACATAAGAGGCAAGATAAAAAAAGAAATGGAAATAAAGTTGTGTTTGATAATGATATATAAGCTAAATGATTGTTTATTTATTCTGTTTGATTATGATGAATAAAAAAAATAAAATATAAAAAAATTTATTTTATCCTTAATATATATTGTTGTCAAACTTATATATTTTAAAAAATAATTAAATATTATTTTTTTTTACTTTAATTTATATTCAGTGATGAAATTAATGATATATCCTTAGTTATAAAACCAATATCAACTTCACATGTTGACTCGAGACCTGAATCAGCCCGAGTTTAAGAAAACATAGAAAAATAATTGACTCGACTTGATTCGATTAAAAACCTAGGTTAACCAGAGATAAAATATAGGTCAAATACCAGTTGAATATTTTAAAAACAAATCTAGTCAAAATAAGGTTGTTTTGATTATTTTTTTAAAAAAATAGATCAGTCGTGTTAACCCTCCCAACTCGTGAATTGAGTATCAACTCTCGAGTCAGATTTTAAAACTATGATAATAACCATTTTTATTTATATGTTGACTCTCCTAACATGTGTTTTAGATCTTGTTTGGGTAGATCTCCAAATCAAGTTTTAAAACTATAATCATAATAACTTTTATCCTTACATTGAATTTTATATTGACCCGGATCAACCATCGAGTTAATTTTTAAAATTATAATAATTATTATTTTTATTTTTACAAGTTTTAGTTAGATAATTTTGAAGTTGAGAGTTTTTTAAAATGATATTTTGGGAATATATAGTCTTTAAGACTTGTTCCCTTTATATCTTCTATTTTAAAAGTGCAAAAACTAAAATTAATTTTTTTTAAAAAAATAAATTTATTTTTATATTTTTATCTTTATTTATTCAATGACATATACTTTTATCTTTAATATCTCTGTATTTTTTTTTATCCTATGATATGATAGTAATCAAATGCTACCGTAAAGAATGGTGGTGCTTTAACTTACAACAACGAACAAAATTGCAATGAATGTCCCGCTGGCTGGCTGGGCATCTAATAGTTTGAATCATAATAATCAGAAACTATATTCTATGATATTTTAGGAATAATAAAAAAAATTATATATATTTTTCTTCTTGAGGTGGACCACCTTTTTGGAGAATTCCTTAGCCTCGACATATGAACCAGATTATTATTATTATTATTATTATTATAATAACTTTTGTGGCCTTCGGTCAATTTCTCAAGATAACAAAGTAATGTAGCTAATAGGCCCTTTTTTTTTTTCCTTCTGGGGGGCTGCGCACAAGTCCTGCTACTGAACAAATGGGAATCCGAGGACCTTACAGTATTATCTTCCTCTCTCTGAATATCATTAAATATCTCATGTGATCCCCTCATCATGCTACCTTCGTGTTGACCTAACATTTTTTGTACGTATTCACAAACATAAATAGCTAGGGAACTACCTTTTCAAACTTATATATATATATATATATATATATATATATATATATATATATATATATATATATTTGTGGTGTTGGATTTTCCTATTAATATTTAATAAATACTAACAAGCATGTGGAGGCTAAATATTAGTATGTTCTATGAAAGGGTGTGTTAGAAAGGGACTGTTGGAAGTTTCAGCTGAATTTAGATATTTAAATTAAGTGAGATAAATAAAACTATAAGAAACTAAGTTATTTTTTTTTTATTATACACCAAATCATAACTATTTAATTTAAATATAGAGCAAGATGGTTATATAAAAATAAAGATATTATTAGAAAAAACAAGGAATAAAATTATGAAGTAAAATTGTATTTTTCATCAAAACTGTATTTTTTTATTCATGTAATTTTTTGTGTTGTGACAATAAATTATTGTTTTATTAGTAATAGCAATACAAAAAAGATATTCACAAAAATTATAATTATTTGAATGAAAAAGGGAAAGAATATATATTTGTAACCAGGAACTTTTTTTTAGTCATGTTTTTCTTATTTTCTTGACGAAAACATGCCTTTTCTAAGAGAAACATTTTAAAAAAAAACACCAAAGCATGTTATGATTGTAAAAGCAAGTCCAATTAAAAAAATCATGAAAAGATCATTTTTACACATATATACGAAAAAGAAACTATAAGAATAATAAACATAAGAAAATTATATTAAAAAATAAAATAAAAAGAAAATAGATATTTTATTCTCATTCATTATTAATAATCAAATTATTTTAAAAGTTTTGTATTTTAGGTTAATACATGATTATTCATAAAAACAATTGCTAATATTATCATAAAAGGCTTTAGTTCTCTTACAACAAACATAATAAGCTAAATAAAATCATTTTTAATTTTAAAACACCTTCTAATGACTCTAAAATTCAAAACCCAACAGAATAAAAAAAAAAAAAAAAACTTAATGGATCATGAACGATTCTCTCTAGCGTATTTATAGAAAAAAGACACTACATTCATTAAACTCTTACTCCGACACCATATTTATAGTTTTCTATATTAAAATTATTTAAAATCATTAAAAAATAATTTTAAATAAAAAATTTTATAAATATTTCTTAAACAAAAAAATATAGGAAACTTTTCGGTTTTGTAATGGTTTATCGAGCAGTTGTCATCACATTAAAATGACACGACAATTGAAAGAATACTATTGATCTGGATCAGTGTTTCTTTAACACATGTTTCCCTCTTCACAGGGCTTGTACTTAAATCATACGAGGAGCTAGATTAGTGAGGGTGTCTCAATGATATTTTATTTTATTTTATTTTATTTTATTTTGTGGAGACAGGAGCCCCCACATCACCTAGCACCTTTAATGGGGGCATGTCATGAACATAAAACATTAATACTAACGAATGCATGCAATAAATTGACCTTATTAAAAGCCTTTATTGCTAACTTTTAAGCAGTTGGCAGTCTACCTAATTAGAATCCAACCTGAGGATCCAAGAAAAAAAACCTATCTATTCTAAGACATCAAATTCTATGAAAAATACGAAGGTTTCTAAGAAAATGATGGCATTAATTAATTCAATAAGTGTAGAAGAATCTGAACAGGTTGAAGGTTGCTGAGTTATTTAATTTATGAGGTTAACATCAGATAAAGAACTGTTAATGCAATTTATAAGTCTATTTAGGGGTATTGTAAAAGTAATTTTTTAAAAGTGTTTTTTTTGCTTGAAAATACTTTAAAATAGTGTTTTTATTTTTTTAATACAAGTACATCCAAACAATAGAAAAAAACATTAAAAAATATTAATTTAAAATTTCAAAAAAAAAACATTCAAAATTTTAAAAAATAGCAGGCCAACCACAATCTCAAATAATGCTTAAGACGTCCTTTTTTTCTTTTTTGTTATAAACTAAAATTAATAATGCTTTAAAATCCAAAATGTTAGAGAAATTATTTTTTATGTGTTTAGATGATGGAATCATGTATTCATATCTATCTTCTATTTTCCATAACTGAGACCTCGAAGGGTTGGTGATGAGTGTTGGACTTCTTGCAAAATAATTTGTTTTTGAGAATTTTAGAGACTCTTAGATAATCAAGTCAGTGATTTTATTATATAAGAAGTTGTAGTAAATAAGCATTAAATTATAAGAACAAGAAAGTTTGTTTTTAATTTATATATGATAAATGTTAAGAGTGCATTGTAAGAGAGTGAAAATAATGAATTTCTTTTCTAGATCGTTCAGACTGTATTTATAACCTTAATTTTTTCTTTTCTTACCCGAGAGTTGCATGTCTTTATATATATATATATATATATATATATATATATATATATATATATATATATATATATATATCCAAGCGGAAGGAAAACCATTATAATCAATATTAATATAGATTGTAAATGTCTCCTTGTATGACATTAATTATTGATGGGAGTATACATACTTGTAAAAGACGATCCTACATCAATCTATATGTAACATTAATATTACTGAGATTATCTTTTATATTCAACATTAATACCGATTGATGTATGGACGATCTTTATAGGATTTTTTATATAGTTAGGATATCAGGAGATGATGACCATAGATTCATGTTTTGAGGGCTCGTATCTAAAGAAATCCTTTGCTCAAATGGCTTTGACCCTAGAACCTTGGGTCTGGTGTGTAACCGAATTTAAAATGATTGAGTTTAACATCTTACTAAATTTACAAGAGTTTGGTCTTCATGCATAGTCAAACTTAATAAGAGGGTTGAGTCTCATATTTTATCAGATTTTCTTGCTATGAAATTTAAACACTCCTAGTTTCTATAATATATTGTTTTTATTATCCCTTGAAGCCATAAGGAAACAAAAAAGTTTTTCAGTGTCAAATGCATCCATCCATAAAAAATGATTTGGTTTCTTTTTCATTAGTTTATCTTGTAATGCTTTACCTCTAAAGAAATAATATTCACAAACATCATCTTAGCCTTGCACTCTAAGTAAAACCCAAGAGTAAGAATTAATAATATTCACCAACTTCTACCCGTAACCAAGACCCAAGTATGACTATAAACAATTTTAATCACCAGAAACTTCTGGGAATTTTCTTAGAAATTGCTTAACTATTTGAAGTGAAAAGGACACTAAACTTGTATATGGTTAGATGAAGCCAAATGCACTACATAATTGCTTCTCGTTGCTACAATAAAAAGAATTAATAAGGTCAATGCTCCTTTTTATATCATGGTCCAAGGCATTTCAAGCGTCATGCACAAATGTGACCCAAATTAAAATTATGTTATATTCATAAGATTTCATTGAGGTGTGACCCAAATTTAAAATCACAAACATCACCTGTAAAAAAATATATTGTGATTAAATTAATATATATATATATATATATATATATATATATTATTCAATTATCAAATCTAACAACTATTATTATGATTAAAAGACTAAAAAAGAAAAAGAAAAAAAGAAAAAAAAAACCTACTATTCAGACAGAAAACAGCTTTTACAAGCCACCAGCTGATTATTTGACTTTTTAGCAAGGACACTGAAGAAAAATGGCAGAGTAGGTCCCACCACACACATAACTCATTAAAAAAAAAAAGAAAAAACCCCTTAATTGGCCAAATATAATACATTGATTACTAGCATAATTAATAAAACTAAACACTGTCACAAAAAACACCTCTGGATGAGCAAAGTCAATGTCCTTTCCATCACCGTTTGTCAAGGTGAGAGAGTCAATTGAGAGGGAGCAGAGTGGGGTTATTATAACTTATCATTATCGAAGCAAAACTGGGCATGTTTTACTTTGATTGGAGTTGTAGTAAATGAGCTTTCTTATTTGTGTTGTGCAGTGAGAGAAAGAGGGAGACTAAAAGAAAAAGAAAGAGGGATCCTTTATCTGAGCTCTCTTTAAGTTTGTGTTAATGGAGTCTTGATGATCCAGGAGTGTTTAGAAAGGGGTTCTTTAAACTGTGTGTCCATTTAATGTGGAACCCTTTCTCTGTTTTATTTCTTTTGGTAAGATTTGGGGATCTGGATTTTGGGTTCTAGGTCTTAGCTCTCTCCCCCTCTCTTTCTTGGGTTTCTTCTAAATCTGTTTTCTTTCTTATACTCTTTACTGAAATGGGAGTTTGGACGTTCAGGAATTGAGACATTTCATTCTGAGCTCTGGTTTTTGACCCGCAATTTGTTGAAGTTTACATCTTTGTACAGATTCTGTTTCTTGTTTTTGGGTTCCTTATAAAAAGTCTGATTCTTTGGGGGGAGAAAAATCTGTGTTCCTTTCTGAGCTTTTCTTGATCTGGTTAGGGTTTTGAAACTTAGCCTTGTTTTTGAGAAATTTGAGTTTTTCTTAGATGGGCTAAACCAAAATTGTTTTCGTTGAATCTTGAGCTAGATTTGCTTTCTTGGTTTTGTCTCAGTTGATTGGTAAGTTACAAGATTTGATGCATCTTTCTCTGTGGAAGCCTATATCTCAGTGTGCTGCCCTGCTCTTGGACAAGAAGAGCAGAAGAAAAGATGGGTCTGAATCCAGTCTTGATATCAAGAGGGACTCATCTATTCTTCGAAAACTTCAAGAACACAAGCTCAGGGAGGCTCTTGAAGAAGCATCAGAAGATGGGTTACTCCTTAAATCTCAAGATATGGAGTCTGAGACTCCTGCAAACCAAGATGAGAGTCTTGGGAGATCAAGATCCCTAGCAAGACTCCATGCGCAGCGAGAATTCTTGCGTGCCACTGCGTTAGCTGCTGAACGAATATTTGAGAATGAAGAATCTATACCTGACCTTCATGAGGCATTCTCCAAGTTCCTCATGATGTATCCAAAGTATCAGTCTTCAGAGAAGGTGGATCAGTTAAGGTCAGATGAGTATGCACATTTGTCTCCAAAGGTATGCCTTGATTACTGTGGATTTGGGCTTTTTTCATATCTTCAGTCTTTGCATTATTGGGATTCTTCAACATTTAGCTTGTCGGAGATAACTGCAAATTTGAGTAATCATGCTCTGTATGGTGGTGCTGAAAAGGGCACTGTGGAATATGATATAAAGACTAGAATAATGGATTATTTGAATATCCCTGAGCATGAGTATGGTCTTGTTTTTACTGTGAGTAGAGGGTCGGCCTTTAAATTGCTTGCTGAATCGTACCCTTTTCATACCAATAAGAAGTTGTTGACTATGTTTGATTACGAGAGCCAGTCTGTGAATTGGATGGCTCAAAGTGCCAAAGAGAAGGGTGCTAAAGTTTATAGTGCGTGGTTTAAATGGCCAACTCTTAAACCTTGTTCCACTGATTTGAGAAAGCAAATTTCAAATAAGAAGAGGAGGAAGAAGGATTCAGCAGTTGGTTTGTTTGTATTTCCAGTGCAGTCGAGAGTTACTGGGGCAAAGTATTCGTACCAGTGGATGGCACTAGCTCAACAGAACCATTGGCATGTCTTGCTTGATGCTGGTTCATTGGGTCCTAAAGATATGGATTCACTTGGGCTGTCCTTGTTTCGTCCTGACTTCATTATCACGTCATTTTACAGAGTATTTGGATATGATCCTACTGGTTTTGGATGTCTTCTTATCAAGAAATCAGTGATGGGAAGCCTCCAAAATCAGTCTGGCAGTACAGGGTCTGGAATGGTAAAGATTACACCCGAGTTTCCTATGTATTTGAGTGATTCTGTGGATGGGTTGGATGGGTTGGTTGGCATTGAAGATGATGAGGTTGCTGGGAATGCTGAAAAAGCCACAGAAAATCATCCAGGAACACAGTTGCCTGCCTTTTCTGGTGCTTTCACATCTTCTCAGGTGAGGGATGTATTCGAGACTGAGATAGAGCATGAGAACAGTTCTGACAGAGATGGAACGAGCACCATATTTGAAGAAACTGAAAGTATTTCAGTGGGGGAAGTGATGAAAAGCCCTGTCTTCAGTGAAGATGAATCATCGGACAACTCATTCTGGATTGATTTGGGCCAGAGTCCCTTGGGATCAGACAGTGCAGGCCAATTGAACAAGCCGAAACTGGCCTCTCCATTACCACCTTTCTGGTTTTCTGGAAAGAAGAACAACGCGAGACTCTCCCCAAAACCAACATCCAAAGTATATGGCAGCCCAATGTATGATGACAAAGGGGTAAACTCGGGGTCACATGATGACCACCATGTGTTGTCTTTCGATGCTGCTGTTCTATCAGTTTCACAGGAACTGGACCATGTTAAGGAGGTTTCTGAAGAAGAACAATTTTCAGGAACAGACCTCTCTTCAAGAAACAATAAGAAGGGCTCAGATCGTTTGCATGTTCATGAGATTGAGGAGGAACCTGGAACCAGCTTCTTTTCAAACTCTGCCATAAACAGATCCCATCTCAATAATTCAACCTCTGGTTTGCAACATAACCTAACAAATGGCTCAACTGCTGCAATTTGCTCGGAGATGAAAGAAAGTGCTATAAGACGAGAAACAGAAGGTGAATTCAGATTGTTGGGGAGAAGGGAAGGGAGTAGATATGGTGGTGGTAGTAGATTCTTTGGGTTGGAAGAGAATGGACATTCAAGCAGGGGAAGAAGGGTATCATTTAGCATGGAGGACAACCACAAAGAGCGTCTGAGCCATACTCTGGAGCCAGGAGAGATATCTGCAACCAGCCTGGATGATGAAGATTACAGCACTGATGGAGAATATGTCGATGGGCAAGATTGGGATAGAAGGGAACCTGAGATAATTTGCCGACACTTGGACCATGTGAATATGTTGGGTCTCAACAAAACTACTCTCCGACTGAGATATTTGATCAACTGGCTAGTAACCTCTTTACTTCAACTCAGGTTACCCAGTCCAGATGGAGATGGAAGGGTGAATCTTGTACACATCTATGGCCCAAAAATAAAATATGAAAGGGGTGCAGCAGTAGCTTTCAATGTCAGAGATAGAAACCGGGGGCTTATAAATCCAGAAGTTGTTCAGAAGCTAGCTGAAAGAGAAGGTGTCTCTCTTGGCATTGGTTTCCTTAGTCACATAAGGATTCTAGATAGCCCAAGACCACACTACGGTGCTGTGAACCTTGAAGATACTTCTTTATGCAGACCAATGGAAAATGGGCATCATAATGGAAAAAGGGGGTTCATAAGGGTTGAGGTAGTCACCGCATCTCTGGGATTCCTGACCAACTTTGAGGATGTGTACAAGTTGTGGGCTTTTGTTTCCAAGTTTCTTAATCCAACCTTTATCAACGACGGTGGCCTCCCAACTGTTGAAGAGGGCACGGAGGCTTGAGTTTTGGGATATATGTATTAATAGTTTTGTTCCAGGATGAAACAAATGAACTTAGAAGGCATGGACAATCAATTAGGGTGCAAAATCTGAGAGTCAGAGCCGAAGATTGAGGGTTGTTAAATCTCTGGCCAGATCCTTTTGCTCTTCCTCATGACTCTCTGATGCAATGGGTGAATTTGTTAATTCTTGTTTGTTTGATATTTCCCCCTTTCTCCCTTTTATCATTATTATTTTTTTTGGGTAGAGGTGGCTTTAGAATCTGTATCAACTCGGCAAGTTATGTTGATCTCCAAGCAGAATTTATGGATAGAACTTTCAGCACCCAAAACGTTCCTGCTTACGCTCCATATCTGTAAAAAAAAAAACTCAAACCTTATTTTGCCTGCTAGTCTATGATAGCTTGAATTTGAGACTGCATGCTTAAGTATTAGCTTTGTGACCGCTTAAGTTGTACCTCAAGAGAATCGTGTTTTGTTGGGAAGAGGAACTGGTATCCCAAGAAATTCGCAGCCTAGTGCGTATCTGTTAGGAGATGATGCTGGATATCGACTGTAATTAGGATAACTAGGTTTAACTAATACTACAAATGCTGGTCTAATTCCGCTTGACAAGCCAACATGAAGCTCGACTAGGACTGAGTTTTTTTAAAAAAAATTCAGGTGACTTTTGGAGTCAACTTGTAATTGGTTGATTCAGTCAAATCAAACACTTCAAGAATATTTCTTTTTTTTCTTTTTTCTCTCTCTCTCTCAAATGAAGTCGTTTTTGTTTTTTGTTTTAATTTAAAAGAATAATAGAAATGGTCTTTAAACTACGTTCTCCTGCCAGCGTCCTCTTGGCTGAGGAAGCATGTAGTTTGGTCTTTAAACCGCCCGCTTTGTCCTTCACATCCTTGTCTTGTTGGTAGATTGCAGGTAGTGCTAAGCAGTAACGTTTGATACGTCTTCATCCAAAGTAGTTGTCTTATTGTTCATCTGCTTCTCTTTTCCTTAACTTCAAAGCTAACAGTATGGAAAAGAAACGTCCAAAACCATTAGTATGGGCGAAGTCATGCACCGAGGAATAGTGAGTTGATGTTAGCAGGGAGTGGATATCTCCAAAGCTCATCATCAAGTTCAGGGGGTCTCTATTTCCTTTAGTAATAATCATATCATTGGGCCACACCCATTTAACTTTGTTTCCCATGGAAATAATGGTGGACGTATGCATGATTCTGCTTCCTTTCCTTTTGCTGATTGTTGATTCTCACTGTTCAGTGTTCTTGGAGAGCCTGGGCGAGTCCTTTTCGTAAAGTAGGTGTGGGCATGGCATTGCAAATTTCATTTTGAAACCATATCATGATGATCAATACATGCTTTTTCCTAGAAAAAAGAAAAAGGAAAAGGAAAAGGAAAAGAAACCTCAACACTTGACTAACTGCCAGATACTCTTAGTTACCATTTCAAATGGGAAATCCTCTGTAGAATTCAAAAGATAGCGTAGCATAATAAACTATGAAAAGAATGGCGCTTGTTTGACAAAGCAGCTCTCCTGTGAGGGGAGTTGCTTCTAAAGGGAACTTCTACGCTGTTGCTGGTGACAGTGAATCGTTGACAAGCTTCACCTGATGAGATGAGACTGTTCGTGGTAGCCTGGTTGGCTACTAAACTGGTGGACTTGGAAGATAATGCATGTCATAATCATAAACAAGAAATGTTGCTCGCATCAA
Source organism: Populus tomentosa (assembly GCA_018804465.1). NCBI lineage: Eukaryota > Viridiplantae > Streptophyta > Magnoliopsida > Malpighiales > Salicaceae > Populus > Populus tomentosa. The sequence goes on along the minus strand of CM031977.1, from coordinate 9,679,605 downwards.
CGAAGATACTTCAAATGTTCAGCCTAATGCTTCCCATGCCAAATTATTATATCAGATTATCAAGAGAAAAGGGTAAGAGTTCCTTCCGATTCAAACTATAATTTTGTTTTCTAAATTCTTTTTAATAGAATAAGATTGATAAGGACAGACAAAAAAATTCCAATCTCAATAGGAGAAAGCAACATGTCACCAGAAATTAAAGGTCTGGTGTGTCTGTACAAAGTTATTTCTGTCCACTACGCATATTAAAAATTTAAAACCACTGCAATTTCAGCAGGCCAGATCAACCATTTTTAAGCTCTTGAGATATTAAACCAAATGTCACTTAAATATTAACAAAAAGCAAAAGTGAACAATTCCTTCAGCTTGTGATTGGGTCCCGGTTGGTAACTAAAGGAAGATCCAAATCTCAGATCTTCCCAAGATGATATCCCACTTCGCCAGCTTATGGAAAGGATTAACAGATTCTTAACTGGCACTAATGAACACGACTTCATGATCCCATCTTCTTCACAAGGAATGCAGTGACTCCTCGCACTGCAGGTATCTGTTCTCTTCCACTGTATCTGTAGCCAAATTAAAGCATGTTCACGAGCTCGGGCAGCCCATTTTGACGCGTCCCAAACCCCAAATCTGAAAGACGTCGAAGATAAAGCTCATAAGCATATCGCACTAGAGACAAAAGAAAAGGAAGAGCAATCATTGTTTCTAAAAGATGAAAAGAAGAATATTTTATCTGGAAAAGAATTAAATAAGAGTCTTGAATCAGCCATTGCGTTAGGAATCAAAGCCATGAAGTGGATGATATATATATTCCAAGCAAGAATTATAGATCGCTCTAACAAAGAACATGTATTCATAATAATACGTCGGTGTGCACGCATGCGAGGTATCTCTCTTGTACGAATTCATTTAATAGCAGAAGACGAGCATCCCTCTGTCCCTCTTTCAGGAACTGCACTTAATAAACACAAATTGTGAAAAAGTACGAAGATCTGTCTATGATGTGGGTTTCTTGAGATAGAAGTAGGACATCTATGATATATGCTTGAAGTTAAACCAGTTTATCCACGTTGCAGTTTGCAGCAAAAGTCACCATCTCTCTACGTGAATTAGATGATGTACTTTGCAAGCTTGATAAAAAAAAAAAAAAGGCTACTATTCGAAGATGCTTTTTACGGCCAACCGCAGTTTGAAATGCAGTTGCGGTTGTATTCCTTTTTTGATGTGCAAAAGGGGAGAAAATATAAGGAGATGATTGTGTGATAAACATATGCCAAGGAGGACAAATAATAATATCTGATTAAAGGGGAGAATAATAGTATGTGATTATGATTATGAAGAAACTAGACCTGGGTCTATGCTATATATGTTGCGGGTCTGTATTTTTTTATATATATAAAAAATAATATCTAGATATTGCAAGCTTGTTTTAAAGAAATAATAATGTGATTAAAGGGGGAAATAATAGTATGTGATTATAATTATGAAGAAATGTTCGGGAAGAAAATATTTGTAATGGTTATGAATATAGGAGTGCATGAAAAATATGGTTATAATGCATGCATAAACTTAATTATTAATACTTTTTATGGGATGCTATATTTTTAAACCATGCAAATTTTGTAGGGGGGTCACAATATACTTTTTCTACACTTTGGTCCATGTAGTTTCAAACTTTTATTTTAAACATCAAGCTTTATTTTATTTTATTTTTACATTCTAGTCATTAGAAAAAATTGAGATAGGAGAAAAAAAGTTATTGTAAAGGGAAAGGAGAGAGAATCTCATTCCGACCACCAAATCCACCAATTTTAGTGTTGATAAGTTGTATTTTGACAAGGATAGTTGCATAAAGATTGTTTATTCATTTAATCATACTAAACAAAATAGATTGAGCTAGAGATATTATACCATGACTTATTTGATTTTGAGTTTTAAAGCTTATTTTAAAGTGTGTTTCGTGGATAGTAATATAATTATTGAGATTTTTTTTAGTATTTTATTTAATTTTTTTTATACTTTAATGTGAAAAGCAAGTTAATCTAAGTTTTAAATTTCAAAAATTCAAAGTCTTCATTTTGTAGCCATTGAAAGTAGCTGAAAAATTATCTAAGCTCATGAACTATTTTTTTTAAAGATTAATCATGTTTTGAAAAGTAATTATGATTATTTTTTAAAGTATTTTTTATTTGAAAATATATTAAAATAATATTTTTTATTTTTTAAAAATTATTTTTGATATCAATCCATCAAAATAATATAAAAATATTTAAAAAAATATTAATTTAAAATATAAAAAATTCAAATCTTTTTAAAAATATTTTTAAAATATAAAAACAAAAAAGAAACATGCTTCTCTAGCATCTTACGCCACGAAGCACTTGGCCTTTATTTTCATAGGCAAGGAGCGTAGGCTTGCTGAGGCATATTTTGAATATTCTTTCAAGCACACAGAAGCATGCCTAGCCTTGCAAACCTGTGGCGGTGTGTTTGGTTTGTTCTTTAAAATAAAAAAAATTTTAAATTAAATTAATTATTATAATAATATTTTAAAAATCATCTCTTAGGCATACTTTTTAAATAAGATTAGATATTTTTATTTTAATATTTTCAATTACTTTTATAATAATTATATATGAGCCTAATATGCTAAAAAAACAAATAAACAAAACAAAACAAAAATTATACAAGAATATTCAATGAAAATAAAATTGTTTTTATTATTTTCTTATTGTTAATTTCTTATATATTTTTATAAATCAATTATTCTTTTTTTTTTTTTTTTCATATAGCCACATGAAAATCATCAAAATGAAGTTTTCCCTTATTAAATAAACCATGTTGTTGACAAAAAAAAATGCCTCATAAAAACAAATGCATATATAAAAAAGGGGGGGGGGGGGATTTAAATCCTCTTACGAATATTTATTTTAATTAATGCTAAATTGACTTTGAAAATTACTGAGCAGCATAAAGCATGCACGATAGTTACTAGATATATACCTGATGTCTGAGGAAAGGCGGCATTTAGAAGATCTGATGATATCATCTTATATTGCAAATGAATATTCGAACCCTGTTCAGATGGAGAAAGAACTACACGCAAGGTACAAAAACAACATCAAGCGATTCCTTCACAGAGCGTCGAGGAGAGCTAATGTTTCACCCTAATTTCTATGGTAGTAATCTTATATTGTAAATAATGTTTTTGCTAAATGACATTGAGATAAACCTAAAACGCCGGCTTGGCAATCTTCCAGCTGCAACAGCTCACGCATGAGGAGGAGCTTCTTCTCCGGCTAATTTACATGCCATTATATGTACAGTGGCGATGAGAACTGCTGTTAAGAGCTAGGATCCATATACAGAGTGTTTCTTACTCTACTCATCAGGGGGAATAGGAGCTTGCCTCGGTGCTATACATTGAATACTCACTGAGACTGAAGTTGGGTTTTTCTTCATCCCACTTCATAATCTCTCTCGCATATTTAAGAGCCGCGTCAACACTATCAGGTTCGAGTCCCTTGACCACAGAAGCATACAACTTCCTTCCGGTGAGTAGAGAGTAAAGCCTCTTGAACTTGACTGCCATATAGTAGGCACCCAGGTGACCAAGTGAGGGGCTGGTATTAATGCTGTTGCTGTTGCTGTTGGAGCGATGGCGACTGATCACTGGATGGAAATCATCAAACCATTCACATTGAGTCAACGGTACTCGCTCGATTTTCTCCTCAAACAGATCAAATTTATTTAGTATCAAAAGAAAATCCATCTGCTCAAATGTTGGATGGGTAACAATGCTCTCAAAGAATTTCCTGCTCAGCAACATCTTGTTAGTAGACAAGCCATTCCCATCAACTGTATACTGATCATAGTCATTCATGGCAACACAGAAAATGACCATCCCAACATCTTCAAACATCTCTAGCCACTTGCAGTTCTCTCCAAGCCCCCGTGAATGTACACTAATTAGTTGGTACCTGGTGACCAGAGTGAAGGGGGAAAATGTTAACAATAAAAGGATACCTCTACAAATGATTACGTATTTAATAATGTCCCTGTGTGATGAGATAGAAGAATTAGGCGAGCCGCGCCAGAGGTCCAGCACAAAGCACAGAAGCAATACTGTGATTGCTTACGAGCTACTTCATAACAGAGGTGAGAACTAAAACCATCAGAAATTTAAGGCACTTCTTAATAAACTACAGCTCCTACCTAAGCAAAGCGTCATGCTGGTCTTCAGTGTCATAGTTATCATCAGATGCTGATTGGGGATATGAGAAATCCAAGCAAGCAAGCCCATTTGATGAAGTAACACCCTCAGCGTATAGGATATCCAAATCTGAGGGCTCATAGTCTGTTCTCAATATATCAACAGCCTGCAGAGAGAATAATTTTAGTAGCGATAACACAGAAACTGCAATTGCGTTATCATGTACATATATTTGGCAAGAGCACAACGACATGAAACAAAATAGTCTGTAAACCTTTGTTCAACACAATGCATAAGCTTAAACATTACCAATGTCTAATGAGCGAAACTAAAGCAGCACTTGGCTCAACCTAGGCAAGCTGAGGAACCAAAATGAATCCCATTTTAACCATGAATCATGTACTATCAACATGAATACCATACCATCAGGCAACTGTTAAAGCAGAATACAATATTGCTCTTTTTTTCATAAATAAATAAATTAAAAAAAAAAAAACAATATCAGTCAGTTCCTCTATATCAGTCAGAAAATCGAAATTATTCTTTATGGCTCTAACTTCAGCCAGAAATGATGCAAGCATGAAAACAGAAAACTTCACATCTTGACTAAAAACTACCAAGTAACAACAGAGAAGCATGTATAGACCAAATATAGTCTAACAAATTTGAACCAAGCAAATGAACCTGACAAAAGATCTTACCCGCTCCAAGAAATAACTTGACACGCTAGGTAGCATTTCCAACTCATTTCTCCGCTTATAAGTGGCCTGAATGGCTTCATCCTTCAACAACTCTTCAACTAGTGGCGCATATTCACGAGTAGCAGCAGGAAAAATTGCTTCCAAATTCCCAGAAACCATAGTCTTCAGAAGCCAATCCGAGAATGCTTTAAGCCTTGGACCAATTGAGTAGATAGTTTGGTGGTTGGTGTTACTTGTACTCCCTATTATCACACAACATTTTCTTTCAGGCACTTAACAGACTATAAGCCAGAGAAGAGTTTTAAAGTAAATGTATATCAATCAGCTGTCACACACCTACTTTTACATTGTAAGTTGTTAGTGGTTTCAACACATTCTGCAACTGCACGCTATTCATCAATGCTACAAATCATATTTATCTAATCACATCTTGAAGACAGAACAACTTCTTAGGGCCATCCCAGTTCCCACATAAAATCTGTTTCCTTATGTACACTACTTGGAGACAAGAGGAAGTAAGAATCTAATGTATTCCCATACAACAAAAGAGATTGTTAAAAAATTACACAACATCTGTTCCTTTTTTCCCCCTTTACGCACACCCACCCACATGTGTTAGGGATAAACACGAGGGTCATTCTCCAAAGAAAAAATACAAAGAACAAGGAACAAAACATACAAGTTGAGAAGAAATCAAGAATAGAGAGACTCAACATACCAATATGTTCTGTTTCATCAGTCGATTGCTCTTTTGTCACTGCAGTTAAACTTTCCTCTTCAAATCGATCACGGCCCTCAAGAAGTATACCAAGATAACCATACACATTACTCTGGATTGTCAATTTAATGTTTTCACGCTCATCTTCAGTGAAAGGGACAGGTTTATAAAGAATCTTTGCCTGAAAAAAGCATCAAATTAAAAAGAAGTACGCTAATTTTTTACAGCATTGACTAGCATGTCATAAAAGCCATGCTTTGCAGGATAAGGTATGATACCAATATTACCAAAGGCAGAATTAGAGAAACCAAGTATAAGCATCCGTGTACAGAGATCAATGCATGCTAAAAGTATGACACTTACAGAACAAGGTTCATTTACAAGAACTCTTTCAATGTGTAGTCAGGTGTTATAAACCAGTCCCTTATGGGCAATGACAAGTGGTGCAATGGCACAACAACCACATGGCCACATAAATTAGTTGGCATTTTAGTTGATCTGGCAGTTTTGAGCATATTGAACTCACTTTTAATCTATATATATTGCTTTTGTTGATGGTTTTCTTAGTTTCAAAGTTTAACTTTGGCTTACCATTTTTAAGCATAATATCCATGATTGGATTGGAAAAGTTCTGCTTTCTTAAATAAACATCTTTTACTCTCATTTTTTCCCATTTTATCCTTCATTAAATATCATTTATCACACCATGGGATCTGCTATGGTAAGCACAAAGAAATATAAATGGGATCCATGTTTACTAAAAGTTAAAGTTTTGAGCAAATAAAATAAGGAAATATAATTTGGGACAGAGGGAATGTTTGACAGTTGCTTGAGAATATGCATAGCTTGAATATTGTTACTGGTTTTTACTTTATCATCCAAGGTTCTCCAACTAAATTTGATAATCAAAGCAATGCATTAACATAAGTTAACAGAATAACATCCATGTACCTATATTGAAACATCACTTGAATGTGCTTAGACAGGAAAAGAGACCACAAGCATATAAAACAAAGTAAAGACAGCAAACTCCACTAACATCCATCTACTTTTTGAAAGATCTTCAGATGTTTTAAGATGGAAAATGAGACCATGACAATATAAGACTGAGCAAAGATAGGTGATCCTTAACATAAACAAATTTTGAGGAGCCTAGTTGAGAAAGTACCTGCTTAAAGATAGTACTTGTTCCAGAGCCACTAAATCCAACTAAAAGAAGCTTCAGAAGTGTTCTCTGTTCAAGGTAGTCTGGGATGCTTCTGCTAATCAGACTGCTAACTTGCTCTCCACAAGAATTCGAAGGTTTTGAAGGAACAGGTAGTGATAAGAAAGCACAAACAAGTTTCATTCCCGCCTGTTAAGTAACAAGCAGACAAATGATTCCAAATGCATTCATAAATGCAGAAAGGGAAAATTCAGGCAGAGATGAGGTTCCATATAAAGCATACCTTGCCCCAAATGTAACCTTTAGTGTTCTTCTGTCCCTCTTCTTGGTATGATCCATCCTCATTCACCCAAAAATGTGGGTTGCCAGCGCATTGAACTCCTGCCAGCTGCAATTTCAACGAAATGTCTCAATACTAAAACCCTAGACATTAAATCATCAAAACAAACAAAAAGAAGAGCATGTACTGAAACTCAACCTGCAACATCCTTAGCTCAACTTTTGTGATCTCCCGGCCATTCATGAAAACCTGTGTGTTTCCATTGCTAGCATTTGCCTTAATTGGACCCCCAACATTCATATGAGGACTTATAATCTGGGAAGGCTTTTGCCCTACCTGTTAATTTGAAAATTTGAAACAACCATCAAAGTCCATAATAAAGAAACAAACCGAATCAAATTATGACAAGAACATAACCACCAAAAGTATTATGCTAAATTCACCTTTCCCCAAAGACCGGAAACTTTATCATACCAATAGTTTCCAGGTTTCATTTTCTTAGGCGGGTTCGAACAAGTCTGCAAAACAACTAACTCCTCATGAGAAAGAGGTTCTCCATTCACATAAACATACTCCGGAGGCAACTGATTTGCCTCACACAACTCCTCTGCCTTCATTATCTGTCTAACCTCCAAATTATTCAACAGCCTCTTGAGCATCCTCGAACACTTCCCTAAACTCCCACGCTTTGATTCATCAATTGGAAATCCAATACAAGTAACACACTTTCTCCCTTCTGGCATCGATCCCATCGCTCTAAGCACACAATTGATACAATACTTCGCATCACAAACAAGACAAACTTCCTTCTCCGTGAACCTACTCCCTTTAAAACACCTATAACAACTCCCTTTCTTCCCTTTACTTTTGGCCTCTGGTTTAATCCGTAAAACCCTCTCCTCCTCCTCGAAAAAACCCTCGTTGCCACCAAACCCATCATCAATATCACCACCACCATCATCACCACCATCATCATTCGATTCAATATCGCGAAAAGTAACAACTGGGGCTTTTCTACCCTCACCATGCACCTCATTATTTGAAACCTTAACACTAGAAACACGCGAAGACGGGTACTCATTATCAACATCAACACTACTTAAAACAGATTCATTTGACTCCCAATCTCGATTCGAAGACAATTCATTAGAAACCCTCAATTTTAGCAAACTTTCATCACGCGATTTATCATCAAAACTATTAGTACTTGAACTTGTACCAGCATCATTTGATAAACCTGAACTACTTAACTCGCTAGAAAAAACACATTCTTGCAAATTATGATCTACAGCTCTCTCTATAACGGAAGTTGGTGATACAGTTATAGCTGCCTCTTCAGATCCACAATCCTTACCTGGGTTTTTACCGGTATTAACAGATTTTGGGTTTTTGCTGGGATCAGAGGCGGGTAACAGAGGTTTTACTACAGGTAAAGTGATATTTTGTTGGAAATTAATGTGGGGAACTACGGCGGCGACAGGGATGTTATTGACGTTGATTGGGACGGCGCGTGGGATGTCGTAGCCCACCGGGGGTCCGGTGTATTCAAGTGCAAATGAGCATTGAACTCCATCTTCAGTAACTGAACACATTTTGGTAAATTTGTAGATCAAAGTGAAGCCCTAATCTTAACCTCAAAAAGACGAAGAGGAAACATTATTTTTTTTGTTTTGGTTTATGTTTGGGTTGTTGGGTTTTGAAAATAAAGTGAGATTCTACAAAAAGAGAAAAGAATAATCATGCTTGGAGAAGAGGGAAATAGATGAGCTGATTGAAAGTGAAATCTACAAGGCAAGAAGAAGTAGCTTGGAAGGAGAGGACAAAGTATTTGGGGGAAGTAAGCAGGTGTTCGGGGAGAAGTAGATAGAGAATATGTTGGGGGGAGTGAAGAAAGTGACAGTAGAAGAGGAAAACCAGGCAGCTAGAACTCCTGTGCTTGCTTTATCCTTTAATGGAGTATTGTAAGCTCAATCAATCAATGTTCAGTATTTTATATTTTATTATGTATTTCTTTCTTTGATTGAGATGGATTAGTCTGTAATATATTTTGCCGTGATCCGTTGAATATAATTTTTTCTAATTTTCTAATTTGTCAATATTTTTTTTAGTTCAAATTAAACTGTATAAAATTATTTAAAATAAATTATTTAATTTAATAAATTTAAAAACAATTTAAAAAATTAATAACAAAAATAATATAATTTTTAATAAAAAACCTTTAAAATAGTAATTTTTTTTATATTAAGATGATATCAAATTAGGTTGATTTCAATCACTCTATGATCTAAATCATAAATTTAAATGAGTTAAATAATTTTATTTTTTTATAAATTATTTTTTTTATTTTATAATAATATTATATGTTTTTAAAATATAAAAATAATATTTTATTTGAAATCATGATAACACTATAAAAAATAGAAAATTAAACCATGAATTACATTTCTCAACCAATTCAACATTGAAAAAAATAAAAAAAAATAATTAGAAAAATTAAAGGATCTAAAACTTAAAAAAAATATTATTAAGTTTGATGGGTAAACCCGTTAATTTGGTAACTCGAGTTAAAATGTTAAACTCGCAAACTAGGTAATAGATTTCATTAAGATTAATAACTTGTTTTTTAAAAAAATATATTATTTATTTAACTAAATGATAATAAAAATAAATGATTGCAAAATCAAGCATCAAACTAATACTGATACTTTTTTTAAGATTATGATAACTTTATACAAAGCAAAATTAAATAAATTATGAAACTGAATTCGCAATCAGTCTAATATAAAAAAAAGTTAAACTCGCTATATTAGTCGTCATACTTGTAAACAAGTCCATGAACTTTTTAAAATTTAATAATATATATTTTTTAATTATATAATAAAAAAATCACTAAGTTTTATTAATAAAAAAATTTCTTGCTAAACACATAACCGAGACAACCAAAGTTATCACCATCACGCAATGAATTTATATAGCACCCTATCATTTTCAACTCTTATTTTAAATTATTCAGAATGAAGGTCATCTAACTTTTACGTTACACAACCAAAGGCTAATCTATAACTAGTTCAATAATTAAATTAATTTCTTTTCTCACCGCATCTTAACCAAACTATCTATATGTAATATTGGTGGCATTTTTTAAGAAGCTTTGCAATCTCACCCAAAATCATAATTGAAGATCAAACTTATTTATACTACAGAAGTAATTACCAAACAATTTAACAATCTCTGAATTTGGATGTCAAAGTTAGCATTTGAATAAAATAAAGTTATATCACACGTAGTATAAATAGACGGGCACGGTGTCGTATGTGTTCTAATTAAAATTACATGTATATAGCAAGAATTGATTTTTCTTTTTTGGACATGGAAAGAGTGAAAGATTTGTATGCGTAGAGAAAATTCCCTACAATTATTCACCGTTTATAAATACGGTTCAAACCTTATTTTACTTAATTTTTTTAATTAATTTTTTTATATTTTTAGATTATTTAATGTGCTAATATTAAAAATAATTTTTTAAAAATAAAAAATATTATTTTAAAATATTTTTAAAAAAATATACTTAAAGAAAATCACTTTAATACTTCCAAATACCCTTAGCATAGAAGGTGTGGGGTTGGATATGTGTTTCTTCGTTATTATTAGATAGAGGAGGTAACTGGAGGAGAGGCTGGGGATGGTGGGGCATGTGGGTGGAGGAGCACAAACTTTTGTCTTTTCCGTCGTGGGGGTGGAATCGGGGGATAGATGTGGGGCTCGGTTGGGCCCGGGGACCACCGCGACCACCCAACGGGAGGAAGAATATTGCTGTATTCTGCGAGGATGTGGGCTTGATACTGTTTTTTCAGTTGGTATTTTTTTCCATGGGCAGGTGGGTGGGTGGGTGGTTGCTTGTTGAAAGATAAAGTTGAATTGCACAGGGTTTTCGTGATAGCTATAGGCATCTCTAATGGATATGAAAAGAAAAAAAAAATCAAAATAATGACTTGACTTTTTCTTTATTGATTTAGGGTTTCTAAGGGATAATCATGCGGGATGATAAAATATCTTTTATTAAAATAAAACGCTATTATTATATGTTTGCTTTCTGGTTTTTCTTTTCATTGTAATGTAATTATCACTTCAGATTTCATAATAAAATTTATTATATCGATTAAAAAAGAAGAAGAAGAAATGTTCTAAGTCATGTCATTTTACCTTATTTAAAAAACAAATATCAAGAGGATCCTATTTTGAATCGAAATAGTCCAGCCTAATTAATCTATAAAATTCATGATTTTAATCATGAATTTACTAAAATTTAATAAATACTAGCTATGAAGAATGTGTTACCTCACCAGTTACACAATATATATATATATATATATATATATGTTCAAGTCATGAGAAATTGTTTTGGTAGACAATAAGTAAAAACTGAAATCTCATAAGTCATATTCTTGCTTATATTTAATCAAATCAAATAAAATATCATAAAACAAGCACTTTATACTTATATTTAATTAGTTAATTTAATTTAATTAAAACACAATATATTTTTTTAAAAAAAAATTAAATTTTAAAAAGATTGAGAAATAAAAAGAGTTGAGATAACTCATGTATTTTCAAAATCAGTGAAAAAACTTATAGGAAGAAACTAAAAAAAATAATGAACTTTAATGTCTAATTAAACAAATACTAAATGTAGAGACTAAAAAAACATGAGCTAATAAAATATCATGAAGTGCTTGTTTATATTTAATAAATTAATTTAATTTAATAAAAAAATAGAATATCTTTTAAAAAAGATAAATTTAACAAAGAATAAAAAATATAAAGACTTATGACAACTTGGGTCATCTTCAAAATCAGTGAAAAATCTTATAAGAAACAGGTAAAAAATTTAATGGAGTTTGATCTTTAATTAAATAAATATTGAATGATGAAATTAAAAAAAAAAAGCTTAAAAAGGGAAAAAAAACCAAGCAAACTCGAATGAATCTTCCGAATCTAAGTTAATCTTCCAAACTCGCACCATATGAAATCTTAGACCTAGGTTCAATAAAGAAACTCTCCTAACCAATTTGATGTTGAAGAATGAAACTAGAAATAAAATCAATCTAAGAATTTTTTCAATGTAAAAAATTTAAAATAAAAAATGAGGATCAAAATTAATAGAAAAAAAACTGAAAGGGGGTGAAATCATAAAAAAAATCAATTATAAAAATTATCTCAAACAAAATAAATAGCAATCAAAAGAATGAGAACTACATTTAACAGAAAAAAAATTGAAAAATACAATTGAAAAAAATCTCAATTTTATAAATCATTTCAAATAAACACAAATAATAATCAAAACAATAGGACCAAATCTGAAGAAAAAACAAATTGAATGGCTACTTTTAAATTTTACAAGGTCATGCAAGAAAATTTAAGAGGAGAGAGAAAACAATGGGAAAAAAAAAAGCATGTTGACGCTAAATTAAAGGTTAGTAAGGTACATGCGTCATCTAGAGATAAAGGGACCGCGAAGACGATCCGAACACCACCATGGAAGACACCATTTGGCCACCCGAAGCCTCTTCACACGTCACCCGAATGGTACATGAGCAGCTCACATGTTAACGTGTGCAGTGCAGTGCATGCTTTAACAACTTTTTAAAAATTACATGATATTTTAAAAATTACTAAGTTTTCCCTCCATCACACACACACACCAGAACGCCCTTGATCACCCGTGAATGAGATTTAACTTTTTAGAGGTAATATAATCATTTTACCTTGTATAAAAACTGAAAATATTAAAACGTCTTTGGACATAAGTTTTATAAATTTTGATTTCAATGGCAAATTTAGTTATTTTATTGTGTTATAAATGTAAAAGGAATTATTTATCCTTCATACATACGATAATGACCAATGAAGCCCTGCGAAAAAGATCGTACTGCGATAGCTAGTTATTTGATTTGTTTTGAAAAAAAATATAATTTTATCACTGATTGTTAGAGTAGTTTTCTTACACCTTTTAGATTTTCTTATAATATTTTAGAATTTATCTTTTATTTTATTATAGGACACTATAAATAGATATTTGCAATGAAGCAATATAATAAAATTAAAGATAAAAACCAAAAAAAAAATGAATTGAATTTAAAGTTATATCAAAGAGGAAAGAAATTAAAGCAAAAACAAAAAAGTCATACCCATGGACATAGGTGGGCTAGTATGCATGGCCTATAAAATGAAATGGCCACATGCGTTGGCTTGGAAGGCTAAACCACCACTTAGGCTTGCAAGGACAAGTCTACGCACCGCCTTCTATTCTTTTCATTTTTTTTGCTTGGCTTACGTGCAGATTAACTTTTTAAAAAAATAAATCAGACAACCCATCTTTTGTTGCGGTTAACTACGTGTTGTCTAAAAACCTACATTTTGACCACCGAAGTGTTGATCAGAAATTGAGATGGGTATTTTAGATCCAAGAAACCATTTTTCAACATATTTTTTTATGAAAACATTTAATAAATATTCTAATAACCTCAAAAAACAAAATTTTTAACTCTGATCAAGTGAATTTTTTTTTTTACCAACTCAGATCTATTTTTTTTCAATAAAATAAAAAGAAATAAATTTTAAATAAAATTATTTTCATTAAATGAAATTTATGGATATAAAAAACAACTTGTTTTGTCATTGAGAATTGACCAATCATTAATATTCTCTCATTCATTATTTTTTGGTGACATTCTCTCCTCTTTCTCAATTCTAAAAACTAGAAAATAAATAAAATAAAATTTTGGACTATTGAATAATGTTTATTAGTTTTTTTTTTTGATTTACGTGGGTGTCTGGGCCAGCTTGCGCGCACCACGACTAATCCCACGGCCCACTGAACATCTTGCAAACCCAGTGAGCATGTAAGACACCGCGGGGATGACAGACGTGCACGGTGAGGTTTGAACCCTGGTGGGGTGGAAAGAAACAAGCCCCTTCCACCACTAGACCAACACCTCAAGTGCTAAGTGGTAGGTCGGATTAATTTTTTTTCACTTAAGACAATATATAAACGTTACTAATATATTTTTAGTATACAATATTCTTAAATAATGTGCAATTGTCCTGCTGTAACCTAATTAATTTAACGAGTTTAAAAGTAACTTAAGCAACATGTAAAAATTTGATTTGACTCAAAATAATTTTTTAAGATAATATTTTTTAAAAAATATTAAAATAACAATATATTGGATCGATTTAAATCAATCCAGATTAATTTGTCAATCCGGGTCAATCCGACAAATTATATTCTTAAAATCAAGTTTATGGTTTTTATTTTTTCAATGATGATGATGATGATGATGATAATTATAATAATAATAATGGTTTTTAATAATAATAATAATAATAATAGTAGTAATAATTAAATATTTGTTATTTTGTGTTAACTTAACCGTTATTAATGTTGTTACATATTTATCATGACCAGCTTTTTTTATTATTTTTTAATTTTATTTTAATAACATTATTTTTTATATAAAAAAATAATACAGCTCCTCAGTAAAATATTGGAACCAAGACTAGTTGTAAGCTAAATAAAATAGTAACATAAATAGTACTATCCTACGTCTTTTTAAATAAACATTAATTCTAATAAAATGAAACTCCGGAAATTATTTTTGATAATGTTAAACTTGTGGGTAAGTATTATTCATAATTATCAATTCCTCTTTTCTATAATTTTTCCTCTTTTCTAGTATCCGCAGGGAAGTCCAGCCACAGCGTCAATTACTAAAATCAAGTTGGCTTGTCTCTATTCTCTGTACTTGGGTCCCCACGTTCCTTGAAATATCAAATTTTGTTCCTAAGAAAAAAAGCCTTATAATTTAGCTTAATTACTCAAGATTAAATGAAAAATATATATTTTATTGTAAAAGGTTAGGTTATGGTTTCTCCTGCAAGAAAAATATAGAATTTATTGTAAGAGGGCTGAAAGATGCCAAACCATCCACTTTGTGAGTTGTGCATAATAAAAAAAATAAAAATAAATAAATTATTTAATATTGGCTCAGTGGTAAGAGCTTGGGATCAAGAAATTTGTTTTTTTTTTATGGTATTAAGTTCGAGCCATATGGTTGTTAATATAATGACCATTAAAAGGTTATATGATCCCTAACTTCAGAGTTCGTGGGATTAGTCGAGATACACGCAAACTGAACTAAACACCCACGTTAATTAAAAAAAAATAGATTCTTTTCAAGCCTAAATTAAAAAAAAAAAAAAAAAAGAACCTTAGGATATAGATTAGGGGTGAGCAAAAAAACCGAGAAACCGAAAAAACCAAGAAAAAAATAACCAAAACAACCGAACCGAAAAAAAAACCGATTAATTTTTTTTCAAAAAATTTCGGTTCGGTTCGGTATCGGTTTCAGAAACCGGAAACCGAAAAAACCCCAACCGAACCGAACCGGTTCAGTTTAAGGGGTACTATAAATACAAAAAAATATCACATTATTTTTCTTAACCCTAGCATCCATACTCCAGCCGTTCTTGTCCTTGCTCCTGAGCCGCCGCTCCCTCAACTCACAATTCACAATTCACAATTGCAATTTGCAAATCGAAAGCAATCCTTTTTTAAACACCAGCCCCCACCATCTTTGATTCTTCATCTTGAAACACCAGCCAACCACATCCCTCTTCTACCATCTTTGATTCTTTATCTTCAAACACCAGCCAACCACATCCCTCTCCTACCATCTTCATCTTCAAACACCAGTCAAACGGATATTGATTTAATTAGCACTGGTAGTCTGGTACGTAGTGGTGAGCCTCACTTGGTTGAATTAATTTTTTTATTTTATGAAAAGAAAATAATGTTTATATATATATATATATATATATATATATATATGCTGTGAGTTTGTGAGTTTGTGAGTTTGTAGCAGCATATATATATATATATATAAGGAATAGTAAATAAAGGCTTACGAGGTTTGAAGTTTGAATTGAAGAAAGAAAAAAACAATTTCATAGTTCTTTGACCCGTTCAAAAGCACATCCAGTGAAAAAGCGTGTTGTGAGTTTGTATATTGTAATTATATATATATATGTGCTGGCTGCTCAGTATCTTGGGTTTAGATGCTTGCAGAGGTTTTTGAAAGAACCATGAAAGAAAGATTAGAACTTTTGATCTTTTTGTGCCTAAAGATCAAAACTTTTAGCTGTACAAGTGAGTGATGATCATAAATTATTTTGTTTCTTCGTTGATTGAAACTTTTTGAATTTTATTTTGCTATCTCTGTGTATAGAAACAAAAGTTAATTACTGAACTTGTATCATAAATAAGGTGAAAGATACTTTGGTGAGCTTGTATGAGTTTTATTTGAAAATTAATGAAGTGGTGGATAATAATAGGCATAAACAGGATGTTAATGCTATTGATGATGTGGAGGTAGATGTTAACACTTTGGCTCGATTCAAAAGACATTTGCTGGAGGTGGATAGTATGGAAAATAAAAATGAGGTTGAGAGGTATTTGATTGAAGGTTGTAAGGATCCTAATGATGATAAGTTAGATATTTTAGGTTGGTGGAAAAGTAATGCTTTGAAATATAAGACACTTTCAAAGGTTGCACAACATGTTCTGGCTATTTCTATATCCACAGTGGCTTCTGAATCAGCATTTAGTACAGGTGGTCATGTACTTGATCACTTTCGAAGTTCCTTATCTCCAGCAACTGTTCAAGCACTCATTTGTTGTCAAAAGTGGTTGCATCATGGATCAATTCCAACTGATATTAGAAGCTTGATAAATGATCTTGAAACCTATGAAAACCTTGAGTCAGGTAATTTATTTTAGAAACTTGCACCTTTTATTTTGTTATTTATTAATTAAATTGTTTGCAATCATCTAACATGTCTAATTTTTTATTTTGTAGAATTTAGTGGAAAGTTACATTTAGTAACGGATGATAATTAATTCAAAAGTTACTTTGATGGTAAAATACTACTTTTTTATTTTTACATATTCTAATTTATTTTATCATGTTATAATTTTAGATCTTGATTTTCAGGTTTTAATGTCAATGGTATTACGGAATCAAAGTGCAATGTTCTTGTCATCTTAATGTGCTTTTTGATTGAGATGATGTGCACACTGAAGATTTATATTTTTTGCATGAAGTATTTTATTTTTTATGACAATGTTATTTGTTGTTTTTTTTAAGCCCTTTTGAAGGCAATGCTTTGTAATTTTAATTTTAATTTGGTGTGCGTATTATTTAAACTTTGATGCATGAGGAGTCCAAACTCTAAAACATAAATATTAGAAAGACTTGCAACATATTAAACACAATATTAGCACTAATAATTTAATATAAATGAATATTTAGTGAAAAAAATATTAAATATATTATTATAGAATTTTGTAACAAAAATGGAAAATATTGACATTAATTATAAACCCATTAGAAAGCCCAAAAAGGCCTTAAAAAGCCCAAAAAAACAATAATACAGGTTTTTTGATTTTTCTGTTAAAAAACCAAACCGAACCGAAACCATCCGGTTTGAACCGGATCCGGTTCGGCTCCAGTTTGAATTTTTAAGCTTTTTAAAATTTAATTTTGGTTAGTTTTTTAGAGAAAAACCAGACCGAACCGGAAATGCTCACCCCTAGTATAGATTCATATTTGCTTGATGAGGTCATTATAGATTGATTGATGTTGGAAATCATGGTCTAAATATTTTCATAATGTAATTCTTAAATTAATGATTTCTTGATGGACACATGCTTCATGATTGAGAGAATTACTATTATGTTGGGACCATTGATAATAAAAAAAATATTGATATAGACTTGATTAAATAGAGAGGAGTAATTAATCATCTTTTAGAATTACATGGACAAATAATTTTTTAAAGAATTTTATTCATGGTCATGATAATAAATATTTTTTATTTAAAAATATATTAAAATTATTTTTTAAAAATTTATTTTTGATATACCATAAAAAATTAATTTTAAAAAAAATTCTTCTAAAAAAGCTTTAAGAGCTCATGAGATTATCCACGATAATCCAAACCACAAAATGAAATAGCTAGGAAAAATAAATATAATTCCTCGGCATTGAAGTTTCTTGAGCTTTTTAATAAACAAAAGATTCTATCAAGTTCACTATCAAATATACTTTCGGTGGTGAGGAATCTTCAAACATTTACATAGTTTATCCGGAAGCCATCCCTTTAATATATCAATCATACATCAACCTTCAAGAGCAGAAACCTATCAGAGGTAGAATTTCTAACAGTAGCTTTCACAGACAATGATCTGCTTAGATTCTTCCTCCTTTCTTAAGCAATTGTATTACTTATGAAATCACACTTTTTTTTTTTTTAATTTGATGGAAGTTGCAAGCAGAAGATAACAGGGGAAAAAAGAATAAAGGAAAGCAATCTGTAAAAACTCAACTGCATTACCACAAATCAATTTTTTTTTTTTTCATGTGATTGAACTGCAATAACAAATGAAGTGAAGCCCTATTCGTACAAGAACATGGGCACTAACACTGGTGAATTCGCAATTTCATTTTTTCAGCTCTCAGTTTCTAAGGAAAAACTTATAAAACCCAAATCCGCCACCAGATATTGAAAGGTAATAAATTACATTTAGACACGAACAAGCAAGCAGTCAAACCCTTTTGTTTCCTTTAATTCTGTACATCGTTAACCCTGCTCTGAGCTGGGAAGCTTGGAGCTGCTGGCAGTGAGCTTGGTATGGCGATAGGAGCACCGCTAGCGCATCCTTTCCACGCCACTGGAGGTGAGTTTTCAGACACTCTCCAGATCTTCACAGATTTATCTAGACTACCACTATACAAAATCCATCGCCTCCCGCAAGATGCGGACTCGTCATCTCTCTCAGCTGCCAAGCACTTAACAGGTCCACTGTGGCCTGTTAACAATGACAAGCACGTGTGATCAATTCCCATTCTCCTCCACACACATATTCCCATATCAGCTGAGCCACTGAGCACAAGGTTCCCTGCTGTAATCAAGCACAGAACGGCCAATTTATGACCTCTTAAAACATCACCATGAGATAAATGGTTTTCACTCCCCCAGAAGTTAACAAGCCCATCTGATGAGCCACAATAGACAACTGTGGTATCCGGATTAACTGCCACTGCTGTAATGGCACATTCTTGTTTCAACAACGTTTGTGAAAAGAAATGTTTGGTTCCTTTCCCTAGTAATTCTCTCCTCCAAACCTTGACAGTTCCATCTGCTGATCCTGTGAAGACTAGAGCATCGTATCCGGCTACGATTGAATTAACAGCATCATCATGAGCAATGACTGATTCAATACATCTGGAATTGGAAATTCTCCAAACTTTGAAGGTCTTGTCCCATGATGATGAATAAAGAAATGTCTTATCTTCGCTCAAGCTAAGACATGAAATTGCGTCATAGTGTCTGAACCATACAGAATTCTTATGACGTCTAACTTCAAAATAATTACTTGTTTTCATCGAGTTCTTGATGTAATCCTTCATGGTTGGTAAGGTGCCTACACGTTTATGAACACTTGGATCCTTGGAAGATACCTTCCATACCCTTATTTTACCATCTTGATGGCCTGTAAATATTCTTTCACCAGAAATCACAATTGCTTTAACCAATCCACTATTCGATTTAAAACCCGCGAACTCCTTCCGATTCCTCCAAACCCTTATATTCTTGCTATCAGAACCTGTATACAGAAGATCACCAGATGTAGCCAAGGAATAAATATGACCTTCTTCACGTACTAGGGATCCCATTAGCACATTAGGAGAGGAATTATCATCATTGTCTTCAAAACGAACGCTGACGTTCGTCTGAGAGGACCACGGAGACTTGTCCATTGGAGAGGAAGAAGAACGATCATTATAAGGCGAGCTCGAGTTGGAATTAGTTAAGAACTGATCTTGTCTATTTCTTGTATTGTAAATGTCATCGTCCTCTTCAAGAAGGTTTGCGTTCTTGATTCTGCTAAATTTATGCACGCTATTGTCTTCAGAGAAGATGCGCGCTCCTCTTGATGAGCTCGCTCTTCTTGAACCTTTCTTTAGCATTAAAGAGTTTATGTTTCGATTAGCTGTAAATAAGGTGAAAGAAGAACAACTATAGAAAAATAAGAAGATGCTTTGTATGATATTCACAAACAGAGAATAAAGAGGGTAGCCAGGTATCAAGAAATCCGAGAGCAAAGAGTAAACCAAAAGGCCTAAAGAGGAGAGGATTATGAGCTTATTCCTGACTGTCAATGAAACGGAAACTAGTGGCAGGCCCATTTTCTTTATGTTGCTAGCAGATTGACATCTTTTTTGCAGCTACTCGGTTAAAATTACAGTTTATGTCATTAGGTTACTATATTCCAGCCATGCTTGCCATGCAGACTATTTTTGTTTTTGGAAATTATAGTCAATAGGGTAGCTAGCTTAGGACACGAATTAGACCACCAGGCTGTGTTAAACTTAAAAAGGATAATGGATTTGTGCTTTCATGTTATTATCAGGTTCTTCAACGGGAAAAAAGGGATGATTGGTGGAGTTAAAACAAGGGTGCTTCTAAAAGGAACAACAGGTGACAGATTCTGGGTGTAATAAGAGGCAGAACCGACTTTGACTTGGTCAATCGACAAAATTAAGTAGATTTTTGATGTTTTTCAAAATTTTACAATATCCTAAACTTTTTTTTATATATTTTTTTTTTGTTTTTGTGTATTGTATTCTAATTTTAAGTAGGAAGAGAAAAAACAAGACAGAAATCAAAGGGAAAAATAAAGTGAGTAAAAAGAGAAAAAAAATTAGAGTTAGAATATCCCAGTCTCTTTTCATCATGTTCACATCCTATATTATGATTATTTTTTTTCCAAAATCAATCCAAACACCCTCGAATTAGATGTGCCCTATTTTCGTGGTATAAATTCATCTCTTCTTCACCTAGCAACAAGAAGAAAAAGACTGCACATAATCTGCTGCTTCACTCTCTTACACAACCCAATAACTCAAGCATAACCACCCACACATGATCCATTGTTAAGCACTCATCTCTCTCTTCTAGCCATACAATACCTCTCTATCACCATGAATAACCAACCAAATTATCCATCCAAACACTCCAACGGACTAACACATAACCACCACAACACAACTAACACTTCGACATCATCAAATGCTAACTCTATTGATATAAAAATCAAGAAATTTATAATTAAATTAACTTTTTTTAAAAAAGATAAATTTAAGTTTGTGATTGAGTTTAACATAATAATAACTAATGATGAGGTATCAAAATTATAGAAACCAAACCCTAACCCATTACATATGAAGTGACACAAACCAATAGTATAGAAGAAGCCATGAGATTGGTTAATTTTTTGATAAGTCAAAGTAGTTCAATAAAAAATCAAATTAAGAGAATTTCTTGTCCCACATCTAATAAATTATTCTGAAATGAAAGTTTATATATATAAAAAAATTATTACTGAAATGAAAGTTTATATATAAAAAAAAATTATTACAAGTTCAACAACTTTATTTATACCAGGTAAAACACCTTAAACAAGGATGCAAAAATATTAAAAAAAGTTTTTAAAAAAATAAAAAAAAATCCTGAATTAACTAGAAAACCAGTACAATTATCGTACAATAGCTTTTAAACCTTACTGCAAAACCCTTGCGATATCCAATCGCTATGAAATTTAATCGTATATACAAAACAAGGAATCTAAAATCTTCTAGTAAAATTTCATCTTGATCTGACGATCGGATAAAAAATATTCTTGATAATGTAAAGTTATGCTTTACGAAAAATAATCTCATAAAGCAAATAGATCATGCCCCTTTTATACATAGATTAAATTGATTAAAATATGATCATCACTTATTTAAGATATAGCCTTATTGAAAATCACCTTTTTTTTAAATGCTTTAAATAAGTCACAATAATAATAAAAGGAACACATAAATAAGAAAAGCTAGCTTTGATTAAAGAGATAATATTTTTTTTACTAATTTCAGATAATTAAAAACAAATTAATATCTTTATTTTAATTGCTTTTAGTTTTTACACAATAAAACACCTAGCTAAAAAAATGTAAATTTTTTAATACATTAATAAGAAAAGGATAATTTTGACTAAAAATTAACTTTTTTCTACATAATTTAAATTATTATTCTTTTCATAAAAACATATTTTTATTATCATATAATTAAATAATTAAATTAATCAAGAATGTTACCTGCAGTGCAACACGGATTCTTAAATAATTACATATAATGCAAAATCAACAAAAATCTCAAATATTAATTACCACACACTCAAAGTCTCAACATTGAAGGATATGCCCCTAGTTTTGATATTTGAAACAAGCTTATCTGCCCATTGTCTTTAGCTTGGGAATTTGGACCTTTCTAGATTCGTCACTTTCAAAATACCATGGATGGCACCTTGATTAAACTTTAAATAGATCAAGTTTGTTTTTGTATTTTTTTTTTAATTTTTAATTTTTTTTTTAATTTATAAATTATTTTTATACCCTAATATTAATAATAAATTTAGAAAAATAAAAAAAATATTTTAATATATTTCTAAGAAAAATAAATTTTAAAAAACAATCATTACTACAATAATAAACAGAATTATAATCTCGTACAATTGATTTTTATTTTGGGATAAACCCCGTAAGATTTTCTACGCTTATATTCTTCATCAATATATAACCCTTTCTATTATTTTTTATTTCAACTAATTAAATACAATGTGGACCAATAAATTAAAGAAAAAAGAATTTAACAAGGATGATGATGTTAACAGGAAGAAAAGAGAGTCGATGATGATGATCCAAACGGTGAAAAGACAGGCCATTTAATACCATGTTTCGGGCGCATTGCATACGATAAAGAACAGTAGAACTTGTCTTCCTCGGTGAATCCAAGGAAAGACACAGTAGATAAATCCATTTTTGCAAGTTGTGTTGCCGAAGTCTCCACCAAATACACGTATCTCCACCATGCACAGAAAATGAAACTCAAGTCTCAAGGACTGAAGCATTTCTCTGTCGGCTCCTAAAAATATTTTCATCCTCCTGTTTCTCCAACCAAGAGGCTCTAGCCACTTGGTAAATCGTAGATTGAAGATAAGTTTAGAAATGGAGGCAGAGAAAGATAAAATGCATGGATATCATGATCCCAATTATGCGGTCCTGGTGGTTTTTTTAGTTATTTATTTTCCTATATATATATATATATATATATATATATATATATATATAATATTAGAAAGTCAGCTATTAACTAATATCAGAACGGGAATATTCAACTACAAAAAAATGTTTCTTCTTTCTTTATTATTTATAGTTTTTTGTTTTTTTTTTATTGTTTTAACAAGTGTATATGAAGGAAAGCCATTATACAAAGTTTATCTATTAGTTATTGGTTAAAATATGAAATTATAAATGAAATAGGAAAGAAATTGTTGAATACGATATATTACATAATATTAATAAATGCTCCTAAAAAATAACTCTATTTCACCTAAACACAAATAATTTTCAGTTGTCCATTAGTAATTAGATCATATATTATTTATTGAACTATACATATTATATATTAAATTATCCAATCCATTTAAGATGTAATTTTATATATGAAATTATTATGATTCCATGCGTGCAAGATCATATTTTTTTTCTTATAGCTTTGGCATTTCTTCAATCAAGAATTTAACCAAGTTTAAAATAATTAGATAGAACAATATTTAATATTTTATGTTGCCTCTTCGTAAAGCCCAATCCATTGCACTTTTCAAGTTTCTCAACATGCTTTGTAAAAGGTAAAGGTGGAGTCATCCCTACTAAAGCAATAATAATAATAGTCGAAGCAACATTGGTTTAAGGCAACCAATTCATAAGTTGATGACTTGGTTATTCTAAATAAACAATAGTCAAAAATTTACAACTAGAATTTTGGCTTCTTACATCCAAGAAATAAACAACTAAAAAAATTGTATAACTAAGTATAGCAATTACAAAAACTAAAAAATCAAAAATTTCTAACCATGAAAGATTTTATTAAAATTGTATACCTTTAGCATGTATCATACCAATAAAAATTTATTTAATCGAATTAAATAATTAGAATAACATATCGTATAAAATTGTAAAATTACATGTAGAAACTAAACAAATATTAGTTAGTAGAATTAAACATCGTTTTTAATTACTTAGTTCAAAAGGATATATAATATGCGTCAATACAATATGATTCAAAATTGCATGAATATAGTTAATTGGATAAAGTTAAAGTTAAACTTAAAGTTGTTAGTAACCTTTTTAAGAATTATCTAGTTTGCACATGGAACAATAATCTAAACAAAGACTAATTAACATAAAGCATTAAGATTATTGTCCAAAGATTAGAGTAGTGATTATAATTATTTAGTTTATATTCATGCCATTTTAATTTGACTATGTGAACTTGTAATTGATATCAAATCAAAATATTAGCATGCAAACTAAGTATATAATCAAACTTATAAAGAGATATAACAAGATCCTAGCATACATACTAAACATAGAAAATATTAAACTTAAACTAAAACAACGTAAAATACTTACTTGTTAAAGCTCTTAAAATCTGATTAAGTTGATTATAAGTTATTGTCAATGATCAATTTTTATCCTTGATGTTTTATTGCTCCTCATTTAGTTCAAATATGATGTGTGCAATTAGTCTCTCAAGATCTCTTGTTTAGATACACTTATAAACAAGGTCTACGAACTTGAAAAAAAATTACTAAAAAATCTCTCTACAAATACTAAACATAAGCTCAAGAGTAAGAGGAAAAACAAATAGGAAAATTGATGTGAAGATGAGTTGTAAAATCTGTGTAGAAACTCTTCATTCAGCCCCTTTATAGTGGATTTTTAACCAAAATTAATATAAAATGAATTATGATATTTTACCATAAT